>WJFA01000783.1:0-29563 GCA_009870155.1 Pseudobourletiella spinata
ATTACAAGATCCATGGAGTAACCTCACCATACAACGAGGGAAAATCTTTCAAATTCCCTATTATCTGCTTTCAACGGAACTTAAAAGGGGATACATTTTTTACATGTGTGTAAAACTCGAATAATAACGTTAAACTTACGAGGAGAGCAATTAACATGGCAAACTGCGGAACAAACACAACCAGCTATACCATCAGTTATCCGGAGTATGTGTACAAAAGCTGTTACCGCAGAGCTAATCGTTTTCAGCAGAACGTCTTCCTTTTTCCTATGCCTTTTTTCTTTCAGTGCTCAATTTTCAATAACTTGAGAACTCACAGAACAATATCTGATTTCCACGACATATGTACACCCCTATATAACGTAACTGATTTTTTCCCTCAAATATATAGGGTTGAGCACGCATCTAGCATCTGCTCTTCCTCTCTCAATAAATCCTGTACGTTCCACTATACAATAGTTTTTTAGCTCACATAAATTAGCCCTGCTGTTTACTTCGTCTGGTAAAACCATTTAAAAAATCTCGTGCCTTCCGGTGACACTTTCAGCAAATTCTCCTCCCGGAATCAGTCCTACTAATAGCTCTGGCAGCGTTCTGTACGCGTCCTCTATACAATAAACGGTTCTTCCCATACTGTGTAAAACTTTGCATTTATCCCGCTTGCACACAACGCAAGAACACAAACTGACGAGAAATATATCGTGAAAATGAACGAGTAACAGTCATTTCTTCCACCTGCACACAACAAATAGTAAAGTTATTTTTTATTTTACTTTTTTTCGGTTTTAGCTATATTTTTACCGATTACAAGTACAGTACTAGTACAGTATGACACTACCAAATTTGAAAATCCATGGCTTGAAACTACCAATCAGTTCCCTTCATTTCATATTTCATGCCCTCTTTCAACCCCTTCTATTTTGCATGCCATCTTGTTCACATAAAGAATCTGCATCATCTGTATTACCTTCAAACCATACGCATTACCTCCAAAACTGCGAACCCTATCCGCTCTCTTACCCATTGCACTCCTTCCCTCTATAGTTCTGATTTTTCTAAAACTCTCCACGCGTCATGTCCCTCGTTTCATAGCTCCCCCGACCCCGACACACATGACTTCCCCGAGAACCCCATAATTCATTGCTTCGTGATTTCCTTTCTCTCTTTCGACCATTACCGAACTCCAATACCTTTTTGACTTGTTCCGGCTGCATGTGTCTACCAACAACACTAGTTGTTGTAGATGACACTTTGTGCTTTGTTATATGCTGCTTGGATATGGATTTTCACATAGAACTGTACAACTGGAAGTACCCCTACTAGGATGGGGCACGATTTTAACAACGTTTTGTTGTTGATTCTGTTGTGGGAAAAACGAAGCTATTTTTTTCATCTAAAATCTTGAATAAAAGATCAAATGTCTCAGACCTCTAATGAGAGCGCTTGTCACAGAATACGTTATGGCTCACACTACATACTATCCTATATAGTAAATTTCGCACCATAAGACCCAAAACCACTGGACAGGGGTCACACACAGCTCCCTGTGGTAACGCTAGTCCGAATAGATACTCGTAGGCTCTTTTTTACGTATATAAACTCTTCAAGCCGAGCAGTAATCGTACTCGTAATGAACACATTCTTTTTATGGAGCAGTGTGGTTGCTTCTCAAACATATATAATAGCGCAATCTGTATATATAGTAACGTAGAGCTAACAGCACATACTGAATGCTGGCATGACAATCATGGTATAGTATACCACCTCCGTCTCCATTTTCCTTCCGTATACACGATAACAATGTGCAGTTCCTGCTAAACGTATCGTGCAGCTCCGTAACAGAGATATCTGTGTAACCTTTATATAGTCTGAAATACAGAGTACAGCACTGAAAAGGTGTCAACCAGCCGGGATTGACACTATTTCCTTCTTGATGTTCTCTTCTCTTTTTGCACTATATGTAGATATATAGGTTCCTCTCGTACGCGTAGTCACCACAAAGTTTTCATGTGTTGACGATGTCCGTCTCAACTCTCAACCTCTCAACACCCTCTAAAATATACGAGTCTTACGAGCTATTACACTTATATTCTACTCGAACACATTTGAAAATCACACTGTGGGATTCATCGCATTCAAAGTTACATTCACACACATAATATGTTTTAAGTTACGTACTAAATTCTCTAGTATAGTGATAGTTATCAAACTACCGTATATATGCTCCCAGTAGTATTTATAATGCCATAAATAATATAACTACAGCTCTAGATTTATCTGTATTATAAGAATCTTACAACTCTGTACTGATGTAACTAATGGTATTTTTTATGTGTACGCATATGTCTATACATGTTTATATATATATATATTAATGCAATAAACTTTGATCTTCATTCCTGACGTGTGAATGTTATTGGGCCTGCCTGCTTCTCCACAAGACTCGTAACAAATCTGCGATAATATCTGCACAAGTATAATATATAATAATAATAATATTTTTGTTTGAGAACGACTTGTGGCTTTTGTTGAGGCTGTTTCAACTGCGGGTACGCAAATATGACGACAGAAGATCGGGCTGAAATAGGAAAAAATTTCTCAAAAATCACCGGAAACAGTGAATAATAAAACCTCGTAGCCTGGCAGCAAAACTAAGGTGATGCCAAGGATTTTCAGTATTCAAAGTAAAATATATGGAAAGACAGGAGCGTCAAAAGGACAAATATATAAATATACTGGATGAATAAACTACGTATACAATTTTTCTTTTCATATATATTCTCTGTTACTAATATGATGACAGCTAAAAAAGTGAGATTGAGGGTCAAAAATACGCTAGCACAAAAATAACATAGATGTCACGGCAGACGGTGGCAGAATACAGCATATACAGTTTTAATAATAAAACTTGACAAAATACTTCGACATGCCCTGCATTGTTCCCCAGTAACTTACGCATTTCTTCAAGCATACGACCAACATGTTGATAGCCATAAATAATAATAATAATTAACTAAGAAATAAAATGCGATAATATTCTTTTCGTCGCACACACATACACAGTACTTAAGCCTTAAATGTGCTGCTCCAATGAATGATATTGATATATAATTAGCGATCAAACACAGATAACAACTAGCACTACATTATGGAACTCGCTTCCTATATATATTATTATTATTATGCTGGTTTGATTATCCGTCCTCACTTACAATAGTTAGTAAGCAATAATAACAATAACATTAGGGGGCTGTACGGGACTAGAATAATCAGATAGTCTGTCAAATGTAGCCAGCATTACTATTTTCATCCATGTGCCAATTAAAGGAATATTGTGCAGTAATTAAATCAATTCATAGCACTCTGTAATATTCTAGATGTATATATGCATATATTATATTATATAATTGGAATAATCTAGTTTCTCTGATCCAATCGTCAACAACCGTAGCCAATAATAATAATATTAATAACAACAAGGAAAGTCAAATCAACAACTCCATCCTTCCAAAGACCAAAATATTTGCCAGAAGATGTAGATGTGTAAATATATTTATATATATATGGCGCTCGTCAAATTCATTGTGACTACAGTATTTTTTTCCTGGGGTAAAATTTTCGGGGATCTGTTCTTTTCACCTTAATTAGTTCAAAGAAGAGGCAATTTCTTCGGTGCATTTTTTTTCAAAGCATGCAGCTGAGAGTTTCAAATATCTCAGATGCTCAGTCCTTCTCAGTTCTACTTTAACGATAGTTAGTCTGCTGGATGAAAAATAATGTATCTCCCTATACAGTAAAATCTGTAGAAAAACTTGCACTTCATGTACGTATAACTTTCTTAAGGTTAGCTCTGCAAAATAATCCATTTATAGTAGCCACTTTACAGTCATACACCTCAAATTTTGTACGCGCAGCTGGACTTTCTATAAAAGTCAAGCAGTCACTGTTCAAAATTACTTTCATCATTGACGGTTCTGGTGGTCAGTCTGCAACATTCATTATGGGCAATCAGCTCTCACCTGTTCAAAATACATTTTTACGTGATGTGACAACGCAGAAGACGAAAAATATAGAAGCATACGGAGAGCTGCTCAAAATTCAATTGGCCTTTCCTGGCCTCCTTCAACACATTTCCAAGTTAGTTATTAGCATGCATATGGCTACTCACCTAATTCCATTCTCATCATCAATGCTATATTGCACTACACTCAGCTGCGTCCTATAATAATTTTGGATGAAAACAAAACCAATCCACAAATTACCACTTCCAGCCGCCTAAAAACGACCTCCAGAGGCTCTCAGCATACTGTATAACTATCCCCATACTAATTTCCACAACTTCGGCCCAACAGAGACAGAGGAAAATATGAGAGAATAATAATTTGAAATAAGAGAAAAGAGCATCGGGACAAGAACTAAGATCCACAATCAAGGTTAAGAACCATAACGGAAACTTTCACCGGACAATCAAGGCGCAAAAAACTCACGGAGATATTTACAGTGCAATGCGCTGCGGTATACAGGCCAGAGAAATATTCGACGACGACACAAAACAATTCTACGTCTATATCATTGCGAAGATGAACCGTACATCTCGAATCCTTTGGTATAGTTTTTCAAAACGACCGGAAATTCAACAGTGGGACCCAAAAATGCAAAGACTGCGTGGGCTGAATGTCTACGGTTAAGGAGATAAAAACCCCGCAGCGGCTAACAGCATGTCACTCTGTGTTGTAACAATACAGGTAACACAACCCATTCAACTTGATTCCTACACACACAGGCAGTCTAGACTCAATGTCGTCACACATCCTCCTATTCATTATTATCTGCCTTACTCGGATCCGGATCCTCTTTTTCCAAGTAAAATGGCTGATCGACAACAAAACTAATACAAAACAAATGATAAAATCGTCATCCCTTTTTTGTCAGATAAGCACACTATTTAGGATTAACAACAACGCGAGAAGTCCAGCTACTTGATCTCGTTCGTGTTGCGAAAAAAATCAGTACTTTCACACCAGCACTACTCAATCACTGTGAATTGCTGTGATGCTTAAGTGCTACTACCACTACTATTATTACTACTACATTTTTCCCTTAATGATTAAATATACTTTCATACCGCCACACGTAATCATCAGTCTCCGACCTTATAATAGTTCTATAGGCATGGTGTAGAAGCAGGATTAACATGAAAATTACAGTACACTGCTGAGTTGGCATTCTAAAAACGTGCCGAACTTCGCATCTCCTGAGAACCACACTACAACAACAATGAACAGTCTACATGCACTCGTTCAAATGCATCCCTTACTCTAAGCAATTATACGTATATTTCCTTGCTAAGCAATAAATTACAGATGCAAAAGTGTAGTTTTGATCTTAATTGGAGACAAATGGCAGAAGAATGCCCGATTTTCCCAGTCAACTATACATGACAAAGTCAGTTCCTCTGTATGCATATATACTATACATATATATATATATATACATATCTCTGCCTGGTAAAATATTCTCCATATTCTCCGCATAATAGCCCTTGATTCTCTCCGCCTTGTTTTCCTACTCACACTGAACACACTGTTTCATACTGTGGTTGAACGATCGAAGGACATTTATATGTATATATTTTTTAACTGTATACAAGAACAACTACTAAAAAATGTCAGCCTTTAAATTACTTCGCAAGTCTTGGGTTGCCAAAGTTGTATAAATTATTACTGTAAAAAAGTAATAAATGTTTGTTTGATGTACTCATATGACCGTTCGTACGTTTTTCCATTTCCCTCCTCTCTCTTACTACCAGCTCCTCTTACACACACACACACAACGAACGACGTAAGAGGATAGTTCACCCCTCAAAATATGCCGCATTTTTACTTGGTCTGTGGCTGGACACCGTATAAGTTTACAAGATCATCATCGTCATCATCAAATAGTGGTACTTTGGATGAGAAACTAGATTTAACATGACCTAAGTAACTCATTCTCTTTTACCCTACTTCCTCATGGCAGTCTGTTTAACAAGCAGTCCGAAGATTCTCCCCTGTCTACATATTCCCCCCACTCAGTTCAGTAACTGTTGAATGCAGGTCCGAGGGCTGCTTCAGTCATGCTCAGGCAGAGGGACTCCAGTCTTGAAGTGATGTCCATTGCAGAGGACACCCCACTGGTTGTGTTGTTCGAAGAACTGATGTTATGGCTTCCACTCTCGGACCCTCCTCCATTTGAGGAGCCCAGCAGGCCGGCGGACGAGAAATCTAGGCCTCCGAGCGTCCCGACAGCACTGTTGGACGTACTGCTCCCCGTTCCAATTCCACTCGTCCCCGTCGTCGTCGTCGTTGTCGATGACAAATTGTCAAAGTGGGACCCAAGTCCGGGCGGGCTGCAGGACAGGGATGAGAAGAAGTTGGGCAGCGGCGCGGACTTTGTGCGCTGAACAGACAAGTGTGATCTTGCAGACTACATATTAAGAACCGGGTATTGCACACTCAGACATACCAAAGCACCACAGAGGGGACACACGGAGAGCTATTTCACTAGATTCACATAACTAAACTCACCTCAAGGATTGAGTCCTGCAGACTCGGCCTCTTCGCCATGAACATGGCATGCATGGAGCTGCCCGGACTCCAGGAGGACGGGGTCGAACTCTGCCCCCCAGTATTACTTCCTCCCATGTGGCTGCCCAAGTTGAGAATCTTGGGACTGAAGTGTCGATTGTGCTTCATGCCTCCATTGCCACCGTTGCCCCCTGTCGTCCCAGTGTTTCTGCACACATTGTAGATGTTGAAATACAAGTCTTTGTATTTATTTATCCCTATCTCAGTCACATTTTCTTCTCTTGTCCTTCAAAGCAGCAGAGGATGGCACCATAAAAAGACGAGAGCCCAGGCAAAAGAGAAAATTCAACTGGAGGAACCAAGCCTACCTGTGAAGATGGGAGTGGAAGTGACCGTGATGTCCGATTGAATTCCGACGGGCAATAGGTGCCTGCTGCTGTCTCCAAAGTGAGAGGAGCCTCTTCTGCTTGTACGTAAAAACGTCATGAGACAAGCACTTGTCCAAAACTGAAACGAGTAGGCCTTCACACTCAGGATCTGGGTTGAGTTCACACGCTACAAAATTTAAAATGTTATAAGCTGTCATCTATACCGTACATGATTGAGGAATTTCAAAAAACTATCCCACCCTAAAATAAATTTCTCTCTATATTCATCTACTCTCTCTCTCTGTCTCTCTCCCTTTTACCTTTTCCAATGACACGGACAATCCAGGCGGGCAAATTTGTATCTGTCTCCCGGTTCCGCTGATTAACAGCCTGCCACTCGTTCGCTGTATCCGTCACTTTCTCATCCGAGTACCGGTTGCTTCCGATCGGACCCACACATCCCCCTCCTGACCCACCATTTTCGTTCTTGCTGATGCAAGACGGTGCATTGTTTGAGTCCTCATTTTCCGGACCGGTTGGCATAATTGGAGTCGTCAACACCCACTTCACTTCGTTCAGAGCATTCCTTATGCTCTCCTTGTCCGATGTCATCTCCTCGTGGATCTGTTTCAGATGCGGGACCCTGTCCCTCAATTTCGCAATTGACAACACGATCTTGTGTCGGGCCCCCTTCGTCACTCCCTGAGCTTCCAAACTCTCCTCCGTCATTTCCATCATCTCGTCGAAAGTTATGTGAGCGAACAAGAATGAGTACTTGTGGAGTCGAAGACTTTTCAGCCAAACTGGAACGTCTGTACGGGAGGAACAAATATTCCAAATTGATGTCATCATTTGAACTGTTGCAAAAAATAACTGCATTTGTTGTCCAAAATAAATGCATTTTCAAAGCAACGCAATGGCAGCATACATGAACAACAAAGTATATCTGCAGAAACTCGCTGCATGCATATACATTTTGCTGGGCTCAATGTGCATAATATCAGGTCTCTCCATCCAAATGTTCCCTCCAAACTTAAGCAACGAATGAACCACTCAGAGTTGAGCGCGCGCCTGCAGGTTCACGAGCATCATGTTCATGTCACATGACCACTACGTACAAAAAAACATTCGTTCGCTTTCAACCGACGCTACTACACCAAACGACAAAACACCACATATTCTGTGAGGTGGCGGCAGTTGTGTTGTGATTGCAAGCCCGGACCAAGTCACTGACGTTAACAGTCGTCGTACAACCACAAAGGAAAAGTCTAACCACTCAATTCTGGCATCACAGACACGCCTGTAACGGTCCACGTAAAATCCGAGGAATGCACGTGAATTACTTTGTCCGCGCCGTCAACGGAGTCTCAAGAGTTTTTGTTTTCGTTGAATTAGTAAAGAACTCTTAAGTTTTGGAAATTGTGAACTAAAATTTACAACACAATAGTCAGAGTGAACATAGGCCTGCTTGCCCCTGTGCGTGAGTGAACTTGGTAAGATTTTTGCCTCATTCATTCATTCATGTCTAAAAAAAACGGAAGCAAGAAGGTGAAAGTGTAATTCCGTTGTTGAGGTAACGACTCGCCTTTATGGATACCTTTCCATATTTCGAATCAGTTCAGAATCTATTTGTGTAATATTTTTTATTTTTAAGTTTCCACACTCTGGAAGAAATTTTAGTTTATTACCAACGCAGGAGGGTGGTATAGTGAAGCCAAAAGGACATATCGCGCTTCACTTATTACACCTCCGCTGCTACGCAAATATATGTTACACTACACCACTACAGTAGACGCTAAAGCCGACTGAACGTAATGAACTAATTTTCAGACATAATAGAAGACAAAGGGACGAAGATGGGTTTCGACGTTAATTCGTTTATGAAGGACTTCGTAGCCGGCGGAGTTTCGGCAGCCGTTTCCAAAACAGCCGTTGCCCCAATTGAAAGAGTGAAGCTCCTCCTGCAAGTTCAAGCCGTGTCCAAGCAGATCAGCAAGGATCAACAGTATAAGGGAATGATCGACTGCTTCGTGCGTATCCCGAAAGAGCAGGGATTCGCCAGTTTCTGGAGAGGGAACCTCGCCAACGTCATCCGATACTTCCCGACACAGGCTCTCAACTTTGCCTTCAAAGTAATATGACCCTAAATCAATCAATCCAATGGGCAGGCCTACACAACCATATGACTGCATGTTAGTAATAATAATTATTACTCCTATATCTTTTTCAGGATGTGTGGAAGTCCCTGTTCATGAAGGGTATTGATAAGAAGAAGGAATTTTGGAAGTACTTCCTCGCCAATTTAGCTTCGGGAGGAGCAGCGGGGGCTTCATCCCTCTGCTTTGTGTACCCCTTGGACTTTGCCCGGACTCGACTCGCCGCTGACATTGGGAAAAAGGGTGGCCAGGGGGCGGCGAAGCGTCAGTACAACGGCATGATGGACTGCCTCATGAAGACGGTCAAGTCGGATGGATTAATAGGATTGTACCGAGGATTTATCGTATCCGTCCAGGGTATCGTCATCTACCGTGCATGCTACTTCGGCTTCTACGACACTGCGAAGGGGATTCTCCCTGATCCGAAGAATACTCCGCTCCTCATATCCTGGGCCATTGCTCAAGCCGTCACTGTGGGGTCGGGAGTCCTTTCCTACCCGTGGGACACAGTGAGACGGCGTATGATGATGCAGTCGGGGCTACCACCTGCTGAGCGACGCTACAAGAATACTGCGGATTGCTGGAAAAAGGTCATGGCACAAGAGGGTTTCGGAGCATTTTTCAAGGGTGCCTTTTCTAACATCCTTCGTGGTACGGGAGGAGCTTTAGTGCTGGTATTCTACGATGAGGTCAAAGCTCTCATCTCCTAGTTGCAACCCGGGACTACCACGAGGAAGGTAACTACTAGCTGTACTAGTTGATAATACTAACACGAAATCTTGTTACCTCTCATCTTCTGAGCTTCATGCTGACGAGAAATAATAATAAATGAAACAGTTAACATATTAAGTAAAAGCTTGATTTCATTCCGGGAAAAACAATTCAGATGTTGTCTTCCGTGAATTGCAACGTAATTTTTCCTTCCACCGTGTTTTTTATTCGTATAGTAATTAATTTCTGTTCCTGCTTGGAAAACAGCATTATATGCTGAGTGCAGTTCAAATTTAAGTTTAAAATAGAAAATATTGTTTTAATGCTATTTTTCCACCCAACTGCGAGGTAAAACCACTTGAAGGATTAATAATTAAATATTGCACTACAAACTTTTGTAACTTGCGTAACTTTTGTGCATTTCCTGATTAATAAAGATTACCAATTATGTCATGTCCGGTTCTTCATTTAACGAGGAGAGTTTCATTTTGCATAATTCTCATTTTCTCATATGATGAAGCTACTACATCACCAAATAATACTAAGAGGCCAGCAATATTCTTAGCACGTTCAATTTTAAACTACTTCCACCGTCTCCAACGGCTCAGTTCCTCTTACCTTTCATTCCGGGGTTTGTAAACTGAGGCCTGGGGTCATCCAAATGTGATTCGCTGCCTGAGCCTGATGACGCCAAAGAGCTCTGCGGACTCACCTCCGATGACAACGACAAACTCCTGGGTTTTCCAGCCGAAGAACACAGCTCCTCCTTAAGTTATTCCCAAAAATCCACCGTTAATAATTTCAGTCTTAAGAGCTAATGTACTCTCGACTGGTTGTGACAACTTCCACTGAAATTTTACCTGAGAGTTCCAGGCATCGGAGTGAAGAACTGGAGGTGTAAGGCTATTGCTCCGACGGATGCGATGTCCATTTGTACCTCCAAAATTCCCGATGATCAGTCCACCTGCAAGGACAGAGCATTACAATCCAAATTAGTAATCCCACTACTATCATCTGTCGAGCTAGAGGATAAAATTTTACAATGTCACCGAATCTTACTCTGAGACGCCGGAGAGCCGGACAAGCTATTTGGGTGATTATTCGATGGGGAAGTTCCACTCTGCCAGGCTCCAAACTCGTTAATTGAAGGGGGACTCCCGCTCAAACTGGATGGGTAATGATTGAGTCCATCCGTGTTTGAATTTGTAGGCGTACTGTTTAACTTCTCCTCGAACTGATGGAGCCAAGTTGCGAAAAGTCTGTTGTGGGACCAAAATAACACGAAAATTTAAGCACGGAGCATGACAAAGCCGAATAATAATAAAAACTGAAAAATCATTCATCCATCAGTGCCACCAACATTCATCCCAAGCCTGCTGCAAACTCTCAAACACTGGGTCTCCCCAAATCAATTCTAAAACACACATCTGCTAAACTTTCCTCACTACGCAGACAGTCTCCTCATAATCCACAGGATCGAGCCCCCTTGTCCCGTAGTAAGAATTGCAAACATCAGCCGTTGAATATTAAGCCAGCAAAAATGTTCAGGGATTCGGATGCCCAGCTGTCTATAGTTAATCCTATGGTGCTACGACTTCTTAGCACCACCTACTGCAATTCGGGCTCCAACTTTCAACAGGAATTACTGTGATATGCTGAGAACGTCGGTGGTACAAAATAAAGCCAGAAATCACTTGTAAGTTCAAGGCCCAATTCCAATACTTACACTTGGCTTAATAATCATCTCCACATATTATTATTTTGTGATACTACATACATACTACCAGCCAACCCCCACAACACTCACTCCACATCCATTCCCGATCATCTAATAAGCTCACAAACGCACATTATCTATTACGACTGTCTACGTGACTCTGTTGGAGTACTACAATATTTTCCCTAGAAAAAATAGTAGCAGTAGTAGTAGTAGTAGCAGCGGAGTTACTAGAAACCAAGTTTAAGTCATTCTATCCCCACACACCGTTTTCTTCGAGTAATTATACATACATCCGTACAGTACAAGGTCATAATTAATGCCTCACGCCTCATTGCATTAGCTTCAGCAGCCAGCCACTCCTCATGCTCTCTGTTTACCGACCCTAACAGAGAAAACACACTTATTTCCCAATCAACACCGCCACTCCACTCGGAGACAAATACTAAACTAACTCTGAGTCACTCTCACAGCGCGAGGAAAATCAGGGGACAGGGCAATCAGTAATCAGCCACTAAAACCAGAATCTTAACCATACACATGATAAAATACAAATGAGCAGCATGAGTCCCCACCCTCTGTCTTCCACTGTGAAGGCAGGATGAATCAGACTGTAGGACAATAACTGCCGTGCTTCCTCCATCAGCGCACAATGATCCAACGTATATTTGAGCACTTTCGGGATGAGCGCCAAGTAAAGGGCCTTCACGTCCGAATTCTTGGGATTCAGCAGGGGAAGGTAGGCGAGCAAGTCACGGATCAGAGCCTCCTTCGATTCCACACTGGCCAGGGACGCCACGAAACCTGTCAAAAGTTGACAATACAAGCAGCATTCATGAATCAACTACTCCACATTCCCCATGTGTCAAACTCAAGATAGATGCAGAGGGAGATACAAGGTACAACGCATCCGGCGGTAACAGTCAGCCAAACTTTCCTAGACCCTCAATCCAATTCCAAATTCAACTCATATTAAACCATTAAAAAACTCGTCCCCCCACCATCTTCATTTATGGGTTAAAAATTCATATTCCGTAAAACCGGGTAGCCATAAAGACAAACAGCGGTATGTCATGACACTCCATACCCCGTTTCATACAAAACTGACTGTGAGTGAGAGGAGACAGCTGATAACTTACTTGGATCGTTGGCCAGGATCTCTGCCCGCCGAACATCCCCACAGTCGGCCAACTGCCGGTGGAGAACTGCTGTGAGGAAGCGTGCTTGCGTGGGCTGTAGCCGTCTGAGCAGGGCCACCATGGCCACCGTCTGCTCACAAGGGGTCCACCGATCAAACCATGTTGATACCGTCCCGACTTGTTCACGAAACATTTTGACGAGCAAACTAATTCTTTGGTAATAAATCCGCTGTCCAACACCGTCACCACCAACGCACAGATTCAGCTGCATAGTACCAAAAAAGAAGACACAAAAACCACCATTATTTTCAGTACCAGGTCATTCTCATCATGATATCACACCAGAATTCACTTGCCACCACACAAACACCTGCTCCATAAACGAGCCTCCTCTTCTGTACATCCGCAATCAAATCAATCCACCTCACAAAACAATCACGTCAATCCACTTTACCACTCACTCACTACACCCTCATCGTCTCGTTCTCCGCACATTTAAACGGAGAGAACAACTTTGAGATCCCATCACAACACGTAACACTCAATGTTTACTCATTACAACACACACACACACACACATACATGGAGACAAGCTCCTAGAAAAATCCTTCCCTCACAAAAATAAGGGATTTCCTCACACTACCCGTCATCCCCACTACACACTAATATATGAGCACGTCCACAAAATCATATACAAACTGTTCCGCAATGAAAACTGAAACTGATTCAAATCCTTCTGGGCAATAATCACATAATGTAAGTGAGCGAAAAGGGAAATGGAAAATATGAGCCTGAGCAGGAGTATACTAGTAATAACCTTATGCACACCAGTCAACACACATGACGGCGAAGAGCACGACCAGTCCGTAATAACCACGACAATGACACACACAATACTAAACTGAGAGCGAGCAGTTAAGAAAGCCTCATGCCCTAGACCCTCAGCTGTTTTTCACACCGTTCCTTCTCGTCTGTTACAGACACATAGACACACAGACACACACAAACACACACACACGAAGATCCATTAACTAAAGCGCTATGGACTATGGTAACAACACCACTCTCTCCCATGGATCATCATTGGCTGAGAGTGACTGCATTGCATATGATATGACAAGCCTCACCACAATAATTTCTACACAGTCAACTCCAGTCCCGCATACGCAGTCCCCCTTTTACCGGCGGTGAGCGAAGCAGCAACAGCATATAAACTGCATTTGTACTCCCAGAATCTGAAGTTCTTGTACTCGCAGTAACTATTCCCAGAACCCCTCTTCAACACTAATTACAATCATCATTACTGCTATACCGCTGCACCTCTACTCGGCTGTATTACGCTCGCAGTATGGTGAAGTACACACACAGCTCGACCGCAATTCCACCTTTAAAAGAAACGTCTCCTTCCACAGCCTTCGCTCAAGTCAGTCAGTCAGTCAGTCAGTCAGCCAGCCAGAAAGGGAGAGAGGATAGAGACTCTTCTACACACCATGCATATTATAGAAAAAACGGATTTCCACTTATATGATCATAATAATAACTTTATCCACACAGATCTCTTTTGCTACATCTTTCCCTCCTTCCTTGCCCAATTCTTATTTATTTGCCACGGAGTACAGGAAGGAGCGGATGAGAGGTTTGAGCAGAGAGTCAGATGAGACCAGATATTTTCGTATCCACCCGGTAAACAGTAATACTTACTAAATAGACCTCCGCTCGTCGTCCTACCCCTTCTCCTCTTCCTCCTCCTCCTCCTCCTTATTACTACTTACTCCTGTCATTTGTCTACCCTTGACAAAGTTCCACAGCGGAGAACCTAACAAAAAGCCGGAGAATTTCCGTCCCATCATCGTCATTTATATATCTACATATCATCATGTATATACATACATATGTATACATACAAAGTTATATACTGTCCCCTCCGTCAACTCATAAACATCAGTTACTTTATCAGCAGAGGACGCGGACTATTCCTACAAACTTGAACCCAAAAACTTGTAAGCTTTATCACTGCAGTATCATAAGGAACCATGTACGCTCCGATCTTGAGTAAGGTGATAAGCATAAGACTGAATAACAATAAAAATAAAAATAATAATAATAATAAGTACACTACAACACCACGGATAACTCAAGGTTCCCTTCATTACACACACACACACACACACACACATAGGCAAGCACATCAAACCAAAAATACCTACATACATAGGGGCCCTGCTTCTGCATTAAAACTATGTTATGTACGTAACATACTTCCACTAATTAACCCCGTCAAATTCAATTATACTTTCTCACATGTTGTTCCATGTGCTGTCTTTGACGACCCACTGCACTGCCACAATCTCCTCACGTCACTTCACCAGTACCTTTTTGTTCTTATGATGATGAACCTGGGAAAGTTCGACCTAACTCATTCTCGTCCTCGCCTGCTTCATTCAAACTCAGTAGACCGTCGTCGTCATTACTGCCAACAATGACGATGACCACGACAATGTCGCTCCCGCTAATTTCAACTCGTATTTCTCTACTCCACGCACTACCCTTAACCTCTCAAAAGTGCGACCTGCAGTCAATTCACTCATTATCATTAGATTACAAACACTCTACCTGGTCTTTGAACGAGAACGTAGATACTCATCATGGTCACCATCAACGGCCACAGCAGCAGCCTCCTGTCGTCAGTCGTCACCCAAACAACCTCTCCAGCTAATACTCTAATGCAGTTCTCGTTCATGCGCCCCCATCATACATTAATCCACTGCTATTCAGTCTGTCAATCTACAATTTCCTAACCCCGCACACACACAAACGTAAGACCCAATGCACATTGGACACATTCACAGCAGTCCGCAGACTGACAAAGTACCCCCGGGCCACACCACGGGATCCACAACAGATTCGAACCTTCCGACAGGGCCACATGACTCCAGCTAATACTCTAATGCAGTTCTGGTTCACGCGCCCCCATCATACATTAATCCACTGCTATTCAGTCTGTCAATCTACAATTTCCTAACCCCGCACACACACAAACGTAAGACCCAATACACATTGGACACCTTCACAGCAGTCCGCAGACTGACAAAGTACCCCCGGGCTACACCACGAGATCCACAACAGATTCGATCCTTCCGACAGGGCCACATGCTATACATACATGCAAAAAATAAAAATTATCCTGTATAATTACCTACAATACAATGAAAGTGAAGGACTATAGGCTTCAAAACTGCTTCAGCACAGGATGTGCATTCTAATTTATAAGAATAATGCCAATGCACACTCCCCCTAGCAAATCATAGAACTTTCCTCTGTCCCTAAATACCAATACGCATGATGACACCCAGAAGAAGCCTCGACCACGAGAAGGGATAATAATAATAATATGGGGGCGCAAACTATTCCGTGAAGAGCGAACAAATTCGCTCTTTCCCTACCTAATATACATGTACGTGCATAGATGTATGTACATGCATTACCCCACCAAAATCCATCAAGTTCAAGTTCACACACGGTCAAAATGTTCAATAATCACTGTTTAATAATCATGATACTTTCCCATCTACCACACCGCACCCACATATGTTCCCTTCAGGACCCCTCCGGCGCTTCCACCTACACGCAATTTCACAAGTACACAAACAAACGGACACACATCTTACAATCGAAAATATACTTTGCACATGGTAGCAGTGGGAACGAGGATGACTGCGGACCATACCATATAACGCTGGATATTTTTCCCCACTATCATCTAAGTGGCACGTGAGCCTTTGTAATAACTGAAAATTTGGAAACACGCGCGGAGAGCGACAGATAGAGATGTGGAATGAATGACTCAAAAATACAGAGTCGGAATCCAAAATATTTACAAGCAGTACAAGTTGTAAAAATTCAGTAGGGTTATTTACTTCAACTCCATGCTGATCATCATCACACGGAATGACGCCCATCAAGTCCCGAGAATAATCCTTTCCAATCTTCTCACTATCACTCTCTCAATCAGTCAGTAAGTCTGCTTCAGTTTGTTTTCACTGCAGTAGTGCCATCATCATCACACGGAATGACGCCCATCAAGTCCCGAGAATAATCCTTTCCAATCTTCTCACTCTCACTCTCTCAATCAGTCAGTAAGTCTGCTTCAGTTTGTTTTCACTGCAGTAGTGCCCAAGTCTTTATCTATTTACGAATTCTCCGCTGATGAGAGAAAATAGACGGTGGCATCCTCCAGTGCAAGACCCACGCACCTATCCCCGTCGTTTCCCTCCACACAGGATCTCACCACACCATACACTACAGTACTGCCAATAAAAGCTCTAAAAAAGTCAGTTATGGTAAAAACACAGTCACTTTCTGCAGGCTCCGTTTGGACGACGACAGAATGGGAAAGAGCGAGAGGGAGACTTACAGGGGGAGAGAGAGAGGGAGAGATTCATTTTGAGAAAAATCTATCTTGCTGTTCAGCACAGCGTTTAAATACAAACTGTCTCAAACACGATTGCTATATGCCGTTGTTATTACATGCCACTGGATGTGTGGACCACTGTACGGTTCTGAAGAAAAATCCACAGTATGTACGTACGTACTTCCACGCATTCAAAGACATGCAAACACACACACACACACACAAATCTTTCCTTACTTTAGACAGATGAGTGTGCGTATGTGTAAATATCTTTGTGTGTTGACTAGTGGTGTACAGAGGCTAAAATCTCCGCTGCTGCTCTCCGACTAGACGCCGAGTGGCTTCTCCCCTCTCTCTCAAATACTCACACTCACACACAGACACACACACACGTACACACGTAGGACCTGGTTGAATTTTACAAATCTATACACGGAGATTCGATAAACCTCTCCATACCTTTCCCTACAAGGGACCATACAAGAACTTTTCAATGCTCAAGCCGAGTCCTATGTATGGGAGAAGGGACGTTATATTTATATAATATATACATATATATATATGCATATACATATATACATTTATGTATCTTTATGTATACATAATAACGTACTTTCCTCCGTAGAGCACTCGCTCTGCAGCGAAGAACCATGCAGAGAGGAGTTCTTTCTTCCTACCCGAAAATATATATAACGTGCTTTCCTACGCACTTACACACACACACACTACTGGTGGTTCGAGGCGAATAGATAGTCATGCTCTCAGGACATAGACATATACATGATGTGTATATACACATGTAGATACCTATCCGTATAATCTGTGTTACGTAGAAGCGTCTACGCATGATACGCACTTTTTCCTCACCAACCTTTACGTACTACTCCTGCTGCGTCTACTACCATTACCATCGCCACCACCACCACCATCACCACCAGTGCGTCTGGCTGGCTCAACTGGCTAGCCAGAGAGCCACACAAGGATCTTCCTCGGCGGCCCGGAATTGGAATCAACTGCAGCAAAAAACTAACGTATACATATAAGCACTACGCACTACGCACCACTCCAGACATCTCCAGCCCTCTCTCCCCATTTAGAGAAAAGACGCGCACGTTTGCAATGTCAAGTTCGTGCATACAAGTTCAAGCTCAGGCGATACTGCTCCAGTACAACTAAACTCGTACCCTACATACATATATATGCAATACATAGGGAATCCATTCCATACGGCGCAGCGGCACGCAATACGCACACCCACCTCCCCACACAATCTACATACGCACAAACACGCATGATACCATATTATATCCTCATATGGGCAAACTAAATATCCTTAAATGTACACACATATAAGCACGCATACACACATACACACACACACACACATTAAAGCACACACGTGTCGCCTCCAGTCCATATCCAGGCTTCCACACATCATGTATATGAACACGCACAATATAAATCCACAAACTTTTTCCACTGCCACTTCTGGTGGCCAGCCAGATAAAATCCATCCACGCTAATCCGTCTCCACACACGGCAACGTATCATCATCATCATCCCGTCCTCTTGCACGACAATTACTATTATTTCTTTGACAAAAATAAACCAGTATCCGCACACTCAATGCAAACAAGCGTGCGTTCCCACCCTCTGCACTCTGCAGTACTTTGTACCATCACCACCACCACCAACAACAACAACAACAACATGTGCGCGCGCGCATACAAACTGCATCTATGATTCCTCCCAGTTCTCAGGCATATAAATATGCCGCAAGTCCGAAGCCGAACAAATTAGTCAAATCTGCGGTTGGTAAGGGTATCATCAAATTCCTAAAAGAATGTGTAGCGTTGTTTATCACAGCCAGAGCCAGGACGTACCATTACATTCATTTATACCGTATACAGTATAAAACGCAAATGCCAACTTATGAAGAGAAGTCATCCTTATCTTCACTCCTGCCGGCCTCATCACGCAGACAGAACAGAAGACAAAAGACGATTAATAATAATATGAATATTTTCCCTGTGTATAAAAATTCCATCCAACCTCATTTCCCAAAGCCACCGTCCATTATAATGCCGTACCGTGAATCCAGCCAATAAAACATGGTTAAAATAGAGCAATTCATCCCTTCCCATTAAAATACCGAGTGTGTGTGTGTGTGTGTCTGTGTACAGCGTACATTAGGTACAGGGAAAGACCACACGTCAACGGCCCAATGTATCACATAATATGCATTCTTCTCATGCCGTAGTAACATCAGACGGAGCGACCACTTACCCTTGCTTGGCCTTGGACTTGAAAACACACTGACTTCCACTAAGCATAATAGGAATGATAACTCTTGCAGGCAGGCTAGAAGGGATGAGGATGAAAGATAGGGTGAGACAAGAGGGACGAGTACATGTTTACCATGCATGCACATGCACACACAATGCAAGCACAAAAACCCACGTAGAATACGGTTCTTTAGGATGGCTCATGGATCATGGCAACAACAGCAGCAGAAACCACACTGTAGATATATTCGTATTGGTGCACTTGAAACTCTATGTACTCCGTCATCCGTCACGCGTTCAAGTGCAGGAATAACAATAAAACACACACCCCACCACTACTACTTCTACTACTACTACACGAGATATACGAGTGCGTGGAGCAAAACGGGGCCCAGGAGAGAATCATCCTCTCGCTCGTAATGCAGATAGCATATGATGGCGACGGAGGCGGCGGCTGTTGTACTATTAAAAATTAACATGGCCCCGCCTGCCCCACTGGTTAAAAATAATTACTGTCATGTGTCCATAACATCCAGTCTTATGCAGGCCACAAGCCACAATGGACCAGAGAACCACCCACACCTATCATAATTAATTCCACATCTCAGCAGAGCCGGAGTCGGAAGCAGGACAGAGGAAAAAAAGACTGTGAAAATATCAAGATGACGACAGGCAGGATCACAGGACATATGATTCCTCTCCTTCAAATTCCGCTATATAGCAAAACGGGGATTATACCGGGAGCTCCACTACGTTTAGCACTATACATGGAAAGACCTACAAATTTCAGCATTCATCTATCCAACCCTTTTGGCCACTACATGCCCATTGCCCATAGGCTAAAGATTCAATTATTGATATGTATGGGATAAGAAAAGACAGCAACAGGGCCGCTGCATCGTGCAACCCTGTCAAATTCCCACATTATTATCATCATATCATCATCATCATCATCCCATGTGGCCCCCATTTTTCCCCAACAAATCCTACACGACTGAAGCAAATAGCATCTCGCGAAGATGATGATGACGGACCATTTCAAGCTCAAGTTCTGATCCCACCACAACAATCATAAATTACTTGATGGCAATAGCACGACCGACCACATAAAAACTCCGAGAGAAGAGGCACACATAAAAAGTAGAAGACGGGCAAGAGAACAGGTTGGACAAAAACTTCCCTTATTAACCTCATAATTTATTGTTACCAATACGCTCTACGGACTCATAATGGTCACCACACACCACCAGATCCTTGATGCACAAATCCCCTTTCTCTCAGTCACTTAGTCAGTCAGCCCACGGCTCGGTCACCTCAGCATTACGAGCATATGCATCTCTCTCTCTCTCTCTCTAGTTCAGCTCTATAGGTGTACGTATGAGGATGGGAGTAGCAATAGTAATAGTAACAATGGTGAAAAATCGGACAGTGTCTCCCTCCAATGCGGTCAATTCATCCACAGCATAACTTATTCACTTGGCAGTTGTGGGGCGACACACGAAATTAAAGTTGAATTTCTGCTGTTTTAAATGCGTCAAAATATGAGGGAAATGGCTTGAGTTTCATCCCTACGCCTCCGAACCTCATCATATGATGATGATGATGATGATCATCATCATCATCATAATCATGACCACTCTCAGTTAGTCAGCCAGTCAGCTCCGTGCAAAATTTCGCGGCAGAGGAAGCGCTTACAAAGCCGCCAACAGATTAGACAGATGATGAATTGGATTTTTGCAATGTTCACTCCATGGTCATACCTTCCGCACTGAGGCTATAAAACACCCACATTTGAAAACCAAGCACGTAGGGAAAAAATCACTTCCCCGCGAGCTCACTCCTCGCCAAGACAGAAAATGCAAGTACATTACTCCTCTGAGCCCATTAAAATCTTGCTAACACAGTTACAAATACTCGAAATTAGCCATATAGCATTACCACTTGCCAATACTCATGTCCTCACAAATTATTATCCACAAATGCATCTCCAACTGTATATGAGATCCCACCACATCCTAAATGCACTTTCCCGAATGGGTACCACCGTTCAAATATTCCCGCTTTCTTTAGCAATAGTTCTCGGCAGAGATCCTCCACTTGATAACAACTAAAAGAAAGGAAAAAACGAATCCGAGACATTTATTCCCCTCTATGAAAAGTCGTTGAGGAACTATAACCGTCCCTTCCATATCAACTCTTCATATAGCAACAACTTTATAAAAAGTATCGTAGCTCCCCATCTCAAATCACATGGCCAAACACTACTGGCGGAGAATACAAATCAGCTTGATCTCCATGTGGAAAAAACTCATTATGATCCTCACTATAGGCAGGCACTGACAAGCGTACAGCTGATATGATTTTAGATATTTAAATTCTTAAATCCCCTCCACAAAAATCAGCATACTTTAAACTGTACAGGCTTCCGTGCAGTACACTACTATGACTATAGGGGTAAAAGAGGTACACCAAATATTACTTGAGGGCATCAAAAAGGCGTAATTCCAGGGGTGCCGAAGAAATCCCTTACGTCAAACTGCTAATTGGATCAAACGATTGACTCCGCGAGAAGTAGTAGCGCACTCAATACAATAGCATGGGAGCTTGACAACGATCGTAAGAACAGTAAGCAGTTTGGCACATCATTCCGAATGTGAGGAGTTCAAAGCGCTTCCGCGGTTGACATAATGTGCGGCCCACAATCCGTATTCAACATTGTAGTAAGTAGGGGACAAAGGAATCCATGAATGTCACCCATCCCATCACATAACAATTCTTTTAACCTGTACGTGTGCGCATACGACTACAAGCCGAATATAGGTACAGAGTTATGCAAAACAACTGATAATACGCACAGTTTTTCGAGTATGCATACGCTCCATGCATAATTCAGATCCCAGCTCCGACTGGACGACCAGGTTCTCTTCTAAAACTCGCTCAGGATGACGACATAAATTTTATTACTAGGACGGTGGGTCGACGAGTGCGACATGCTACAGGCTGACAGGCACACTCGGATGCTCGTCCAGTTGGCCCGACACGATCCGGAATCTTGCCGAGTAGGAGTTTCACAATGGAGAGTACCACAGGAGGATAAATATACTTTGGAGTTTCCCCTCTGTATCGTCATAGATATTAAAATAGAACAGACGGTCGGTGGGTGGAAGAGCGGAGCTGACTCTCACAGATGCATAAGCCGTCATAGAGATCCTTCCAGTCCGTTTCGCATCGATTCGGCGGGAGGGCTCCTGCGAGTGCGTACTAAAGTTTCTACGCACTTCCTCCTCCTCCCCCGCCCCTCCGATCAATTCTCTCTCCCTTCCACCGTAGTGTTAAGCTCTCAAGAAGTCTCCCCTCAATTCCTACCTACCTACCCAGCAAACCATGAGTTCAAGGAATCCGCGACATACAAGCCCCAGTGCACTATTAATCTATACCCCACACGCACACGGGGGGGGTCACCCTTGACGCAGCACCTCGAGAACAACTGCGTAGGAGACTGGAAGACACATACTACGCATACGCACTTATCAAACGAAGATGTGAAAAAAACTATGCCTTCAGCCACATAGTACCATCAAAGGCTTCTCTCTCTCTCTCTCTCTCTTTGTCAAGTCCAAGTCCATTGTCAAGGGTAAATTCCTCCTTGGAGAGAAAACCCGACGGCGGATCTCTACGCGCAGGCCTCGGTGCAGCAGGAGCTCACATACTACGCACAGACATATAGTAATCGACGGGCACGTGTACGCATCCCCTTCACGCACTGACTTACGCACACATCTCTATATACGCACCTGCAGACGCTTCCACATGTAGCCAATCTCACGCACTTTTCCAGACACCCCTATAATCAAGACGAGACATGGTATAGTGATACGCCTCATGATGTCAGCACATACACACCAAAGGGGCTATTATCCAGATATGTACGCACGTGGTACAGCCCGGAACTATCACACGCACAAACTCACATATCTACACAGCAGCCAGACAGACGGAGCGATGAAGACCTAAACCCAGTTTCCCCATGCATACCATAACCACAGGGAGGGCCGTGTGGAAAGAAGACATGGGAAATGCGTGCAGAAACTGCCGAATTCCCCCCACGCAGTGTTTACACACCGCCCTCACAGCCTCCTCCCCCATCCTTCCGACAAACTACGCAGCAGATTCACATCATGAGGGCTGAAGAGAAGCGTGTGGGACGATCATCCAGGATTTTAATATGTAATTTTTCCTACAAACGCAGTAACCAACTCGTTCCGTTTTACCCACATGCATAGGCGACCGCGTGCCCTGGCTCTGTCAGTACTGCCCTCCCATACTGGACGGACTTATACGAAGATTCAAGCTGTGATGGCAACATTAATAATAATAATAATAATAGGGCACATGCCGTGGCGCAGTCCGTAACTAGTTAAAAAAATCGTTCCCCATGCTCAGGGATAGCGTGGAGAAATCATACAGAATAACATGATTAAATGTCAAAGATGACGGCGTCCTACGAGCGCCAACATTAAAGCCCAGAGTCCGACCAACTCTAACCAACAAGAACAACAGCAATAGTTCTTAGGGTAAAGTAAAGGCTAATAGTAATTTATGTAGTGTCACTCCCCATATCCAAGGCGCGTGATGCCTTTCTACAACTAGCAAATTTTCTGCATTGCCAAATGCTAATGTGTAACTATATAGTTGCCAATGGCCAAATCCAGAAAGAGAGTTCATAAGGGTATATGAGGATATCTCTGGTGAATTATCTCCCGGGACTTGAAGTGATTATCTTCCGGGAGTTGTGCATCTTTTCAGGTTATGCAGGATTGGGTATGGCTGTATTGGCAGACTATGAGAATCGCCGCTCTACCCACACACTTGTATGCTTTGGATTCATCAACCCTCGCCTTTATGGAGCTCACTCTGGCTGGGATGGGTAAATTTACAGTTGCTTAAGGCCAGGGTCAAGGACGACCTTTGTTGGAAAAGGATTTGCTAAGGGAGCCCTCAAATAAACCTTGTTCGTATGAACATTGATGTGAGTACTCAAGAGTTACACAGCTCTCATGACCGAGGAGTTCAACCATGACCAAATGAACTCTGGAAGGGACAGGGCTTACAGTTTATCGTCAAGGACTTTGTTGACATGAAGGGACTGGAAAACATATCCGGAAGACGAACTGTGTAATGAAGTTAGAAAAGGGCTGAATACAAACTCCATATACCTCCCGCACGGAAGGCTCACTTCCGACTTCGATTACGGAGGGTATAGGAGATAGGACGGAAAAATACCAAATAGCATTATGTGAACTTGAACTTTTCACAGACAGATTAGTCCCCATGATTTCCACATATCATAATAACCCGTTACTCCAGGTGTCACTCTGACTGTTCTCAAGAAGCCCTTCATGACGTGATAATTGAGAGAAGCTGAAATAAGCTGAGTTCATGGCGACAGACTCTTCGCATCGACTCGGCATTCAGAGCCATAATGTACCGTTGACCACATAATGTATGCCATATCGTTATCACTTAAGCCCCTTTCCACGACATTTATCGAGACGTCACAAATTCAATACTTACTACTCATTAGTAATTAATGTTTACATCCACACACATTATATTTAGATTTACAGGGATCTCGACACATTTCCAGGAAAATATCCAACATTTGCTGGAAGCAAATTTTGAAAAAGCTCCAAGTCACAACATACCAAATGCTCATGTCTAGATTTAGTGATGTGGAGGTGGAGAGCATGTTATTATTCACAAAGTCTTGACATCCATTTATTATCGTATATTTATTGTGTCGTCAAATCTCTTTTGAATGTCAATACCAATTACATCCTACCAGTGGCAGGCTCCGACTATTTTAACATACTTTTAGTCAATAAACTAATTAATATGTTTGACAGTCTATACGGTGTTTCGGTTCCACACTTTCAAAATGAGAGGAAAGTAAGAGTGAGAAGCTGGAATTTATATCTATCGCCCATAGCAACCAAAACAAAAGATTGTTTACCTTCAAGCACTAAACTGACGACCCTTTGAAGAACATTTCGCTGACTGTAAAGTAGTCGTGCTGGCCACAATATATTTCAATAAATTCAGTCACTGCCACTAAAACACTTGTGTGGTAAAATTTAAACTGGCTTTAAATATCGTAGCTAACGGGCCCAATCGCCGCTTCTACGATCAACGACGTCACTCTGTTTCCATATACACCGGAGCCGGAGATGCGTTGAATTAATCCCGGAGGAAGATCATGAATGAATTCAAATCGTGGTCTGCCTTCTGCTAGGCTAAGGCTATCCAGAAGATAGGTGAGAAGCACACAGTCCAGCAAGAGACGCGAGGAAACGGAGGAGTAGCAGCAGTTCTCGTCGTAGGATACACTAACTACCGCGTAGGCAGGCTCACAAAATCAATCGGCTTATATGTGAGGCTCCCCTCCTATACGCTTAACAACAACGTGTCCCAGCCAACGAGCTAGCCAAAGGGAATTGAAATAAGGGCGCCCCAACTTTCGCATCCCAATATTTATGCAGCGCCATGGTATGTACATACGCAGTGTTGCTACTCCAACGCACACTTCGCATTCACTTTCACCGTGCATGAAGTCAATATAGTCTACTGTGAGTCTGTGAGTGCGCTTCCCTCCTCTCCAATTTTAACCCGCGCTTCTTCAGCAAGCACCATTCCTCAACTGAGAAAACTCCATCTGCATCGTTCAAAGCGTTGACTGGATTTTCATCAACTTTCCAAACTTTACTAAAAACATAATGCTTCATGTGGAGTTTCATATCTTGCTTATAATCAATTGAGTACCTTTTGTGTGGGGACACGACATGCCTAGTATAAGGGTAGCACGACTGATGAGTGGAGGATCAGGAAGTGCTTTAACTATTTCGTGGCTCATATCTTAAACAAAGTCTACCAACTGTTTGTACATGGGAATTACAAAACATATTTGAACAAGCACATTTGCCTCACATTATTTTTTCTCCGTATCATATTTGATTATTTTAGAGACATCTGTGTATTTGGACTGGACCAGTGGATGTTTAAGTAGTTCTTCACATGGCTTCCGCTTCATTCCTGGACGTACCAGTACTTGACTTCTAAGGGAAAACTCGGAAACAAGATATTTGAAGGTGGATAGATAGCTGAACATTTATAATTCTCTGCATAAAACTAAACCATTTGCCAACGAAAAACCTCTCATTCCACACTAATGCAAAGTTGAAATCCGGGAGAAAAGACCCCTGCACATACACAGTTGATCTAATATTATCTGTAACGATACAATACGGATGAAATTCATACTAGTTTTACTATAATGTTGCAAGTTGACTTTATTCGTATAAAAAATAGCAAAATAATTACTGACTATAAAATAGGCTACCATTTAAATAAATTTTTAAAATTGAGATCTGGTTAAAATAATTAAAAGCTTTAGTCAACCACGTGGCTGTCCACCCCACAGATACGACTACATATTGAGTACATAATATACAACGACAGGTAAATACAGAATTTGTTACAAGGAAGGAGGATAGCACTACAACATTATGTAGTCATAATTATTACGCACAGAGCTTCGGCAGTAACCGAGCTGAATTTTGGCTGAGTGAGAGTTGCGTTCTCCCTGCAGAAACTTCTCCGATGCTGATTTTCCAGTCCGCTTGAGGATGGTCTCCACTTGGAAATGTGCTTGTTAATCTCATTCACTCGGCTACTTGTACTTGACATTGTAGGCACAAAAGGACATGAGGATGGCGCAAACGTCCATACACAGTGGCAGGCAAACACTGAGGCTGAATATCCACCAAAACAAATTGCAGTCCCAAATATCTGTTGCAAAGTAGGCGAGAGCCACTGTTCCGACAGAGTGAGTCATAATTGCTGTGGGAACAAAGAAGAAATCACGTAGGCTGTAACTGGAACGCTCCCATTAAATTTAAACGTTTCACGCAACAAAACTAAGTGAGTTCCAAATATTCTCATTCAAGAAGTGGTTGCCTTCATTGAGCCTCAGATGTGAGAACACAATGTCGGCCTAAATCAAAATTTTTGAGTTAAATCCTAATCTGTGTTTAAGTTAGTTGACATGGTTATATAAGCACCACTTCATTCGACGTTTCAGCTCCTTTGTATGTACGTTTTCACTTCTGAGAATTTCATTAGCAGAAGGTGACATACGACATAATCGCATAACTGATAAACTAACGACGAGTTTTAGGACTCAAAATATTCTTATGCGGAATACGTGAGATGCTTTGACTGCAATGAATAAGAAAAACTTATTGAATTAGAAACTATTAAAAATACTAACAAAGGAAAACTAGTAGCGATCCAATTGTGTAATGATAGCGAAAGTCGGAAATAGTATAGCTGAAATTTTTACGAATACGCTGAACCAGCGTGATGAAACGTATTCAGTGTAGAAAATTTTATCCGCTAAACAACTCACATCTCCTTCCTCTCTTGCTGAAAAACTTAACACATACCTCGACCAAAACTGGATCGTGCCTGACACATCCTATACGCTTCACTTATGTCATCGCTTCAGTATCGTAATCTTCTACAGGTATACCTACAGCGTGAGGGCACTTACAAAAGACCGTCGCGAAGCTGCTGAACATCGTCAATCCCGTTCCAAATGTTAGAAGCTCAATGACGATAAAGGCGATGCTCAAAGATAGGCCCACAATGAGCTCCGTGTCTTTAGTCTTGTATTCGTCTGCTGTGTACTCATACGGTAGACAGGCTTTGATATTCTCTTCCTGCAATGACAAGCAATGAAATTCCAGCCTCACTCATCAGCTCACTGTCACTTTAGACAAAATAATAATACCGAGTCGATAAAAACTTCCTGGGAATCTCGACTTGAATTCACATTGCAAAGCAGTCAAATATTGAGTAAAGTCAACTATTTATGATGTTCAAATTATCGCCGTGGGGGACCATTGGGAGACAACAAATTAGCATGCTAACTCTCAAAAGAAAATGCAGATTTTGGATTTCGACAGAAATATTTTACATATTTGTTTCGCGCTTAAACGAGGCTTTGTGAACGGAAGCTGTTGTTACCCTATATTTCAGACAGCGCTGCATGCGATGGTACTAGTTTCGTTTTCATATCGTGACAAGTCGATAGTAATACAAGGCGTTACTTGTACGGTAGTCACTGTTACAACTACACATTTTCCTTACCCTTGTCATTAATAGCGCGATACTCAATGTGAGCTGTGCCATTAGGATTAGATATCGAGTAGGAATCAGGCCTGTCCCGTGCATCGTGACACGAAGGTATATTGTTACTGCGAACGAAGATGACCAGATGAGTAATAAATCGCCGTATTCCGCTCAGAGGTTCGCAGTGCAACTGCTGGTGACGAAAACCCGAACCGGTAACCTACAAAATTCAAAGAAACGACAAATCTCAGGAAACTGATCTCTTTGTTATCATTTTTGTTAAAACAAAGCGCTTTAGTATGATCAGATTAACGAGATTTCCCATTACACTACTTTTCGTAAATTTCGGGTAGCACTGAAGTAATTGTGCCTGTAAATACGAAAAAGCACTGTTTTAGGGTTGGTCATGAAAAAAGGTCACCGTATGATTATCTGTTTTACGTCAAAGATTCGTCACCAGAACAAACCCACCATATTACTATATTGTCCTTCGGAATTAGTTGCCAGTTGCCATTCAGTGGCTCAACTGTATTCTTGAAAATGGGCTGAATTTCTGTTGCCTCGGAAGCGACGGGAACAAACATTACACTGTAATGTAATGTAGGAAGGATTAATTCACTTCTATACAGTAAGCAGCAGGCTTCCCGCCTTTATTGATTTTAAGCAAGGACATATATAGCTGTTGTCGCTCAGCATATGCAATGTACATGGTGCAGTTCAGTGCTTTCCATCTCAATTGCATGTTTGGCTGATCATTCAAGTTCACTCCATGATGGAATGGTTATACGGCATGACGGATTGCTGGTAATAAAATAATACTACCGCATTCATAGAAATCGAATACAGTAACTAGAATATTCTACCACTTGCATATCAAAATATAAGAATTTGTACTTAATAATTAAGGCGCGCAAACTTCTGCTCATTTTTGAAAGGGAGTTATGCTTTTTCAAATGTAACTTATGCTTTTTCTGCTTTTTTTTAATATTAGTCCTATCGTGTTAATATGGCACTCAAATTT
>WJFA01000784.1:0-29518 GCA_009870155.1 Pseudobourletiella spinata
GCTCGGTAGCGGTAGCGGTAGCTAAATTTTTTCGCTACTGAAATTCGGTAGTTAAATCGCTATTTTTCGCTACCGCTACCGCTACCGTAGCGAAAAATGCGTAGCGAAAGTCGATCCCTAGTCCAAGCAAATCAGATTTATATATAATTCCAATAAGTACAACTGTCGCTAGGAATATTTTGGATCCACATTATCTGCTATGGTGGATTTATCTTTTATTATGTACCGATCATATTATGCAGTTATTTTACGAGCCTTTCAAATCACCGTTGCTTATCATATCTTCATTAACAGTTTTTATATATATATTTTATAGAGTATTATATGGCATACATTTGTATATTTGGACGAAGATCATTAAAACTTTAAATATTTCGAAAACTTCAGTATTGAATAAGTCACTAATTGTCGTTCGGGACGCATTCCATTGGTAGTAAATAGAGGTAGCAATTTATTTTGGCTTACAAAGCAGAACCTCATTTTGATGCATTATGCCTAATACGATTATTCTGTATACCTTTAGGCAAAGATTTTGACGTAGAACGGTTCGGAATATTCTGACAATGAATCATTTTGCGGGTATTTCACATCTATGAGGGAGATGAGAGACACTACACTGTTTCAGATAGTTTGGAAATGGCAGCAGCTATTCAGAAGTGTTGCAATGTGATGTTAAAGTTCCGGGCGCCTCAGAGGATTTCAGTTGAAATAAAAAAATGAAGTATGTCATCACAGTGGCAGTTACCTGTTGTTATTATCATCATCACGCATTCGGTTTCATATTTGCATCGAAATATTAGGGGATTCACAAGTTCTACAGTTTACTTGGTCATTGTAACAATAAAAGCAGGGACCGGCGTAAGTTAGTAGTCTTAAATTCATTTGACTTTTAGCTACAATACTCAACCCCCTTCTATTTTGTTTTCGTTTGAGCCATTTAAAGATCCATTAAATGGATTTATCTATACAGCCGGAGATCATTTACTCTTTTGACAAGAGGCTAAGCTATTACGGTGAACTGAATATCTTTGTTACATCAGTCTTACCCCAGGAATGAGTCCGTTGTCCACATAAAACAGATCGCAAGCCGACAGTCTCCATTTCCAATTTTTCACAGCTCGGAGACAGCTTTTTCGCTGAAATTTAAATAAATTTACTTTAAATTGTTAATAATGCAACAAATTACAATAGTACATTTAAATCACACACTAACTTGTTTATCGCTAAACTCATGACTACGAAGATCTATGTCACTCAGACGGCTCTGCTGCATTTTTATCTGTTGGAAAACCCCAGTTTCGCTATTAATAGTTAACTACTGCTAAACAAAAGATGCAATTAAGTAATGGTTATCAATTTACTTTGTTAGTTGCATAGTTTCCAAACCAGCATGTAAATATAAACGATGGGATCAGGGTAATCTTTAGTAGATGCTGAAAGTAGGCTTCTCCAACATTTTCACCAGTTTCACCACAGGCAAGGTAAGTCAACATGTTTATGAGATTGAGAGTACTGTTGATTACCTGACCCAAAGCGTAAATACCCGCGATTTTTCCGTAGGCTTCGAAATCAAACTTTAATTTGATAATTTCATGGGTAAGAGAATCGATCTCAATAGTTATATTTTCCATTGGAAAAAGCCCTTTATTATGGGATGCAGTGATGGATAGAAGCTGTGCAAGCTTTGCGCACCATGTATCAAGACGCTTAAGCAACACTACTCCGACTGCAGGGACGAACAGGGAAACATAAGACAGAGAGAAGCAAGCAGAGATATCGGCCATAGTGTACAAAGCACTAATTATTGACTTATACAAGTTTCCTTCTTTGAGATGCAAGATAATTCCTCCATTTACGTTAACCACAAAGCTTATATAGAGAATTCCTACGAATTTACTACATGCGACATAAGCAGCCGCAATTACCACCTTCAGGTACCCTTCCCCTTGTGAGAGGTCTTTAAAGGGTATTCCTTTTGCAAACTGCAACAAATCTAGGAGTTCTGCACCATAACCTAGCCCTGGACTTCGAAATATGATGTCAGAAATAATCATTGTAATCGACATTATGTAATACTGTATTTTTTCACTTAGCAGCTGGTCATGGTCAATTTTTGTTGATGGTAACTTGTAAGAAAACGATTGAAAATATATAGCAACCACTGCCAAGCACCACAGAAGATTGAAAGCACGGGAGATGTTAAATCTGCAACACCACCTGAACTTTGGTTCCCCAATTGGGCAACAAAGGGATATTTTACCAAAAACTTCGATGAAATTCAGAATTGAACTCATCACAAGTTCCGTATTGTTCAGTTACGGCAAAAGCACTGCTCGTAGCACTCGCGATGCTTAAAAGAACTTCTTATCAGTTCATTTGAAATTCATACGACGCCTTTGCTACATCAAGAGCAGTTATATTATGATTACATGAGCCTAATGCTAGAAGACCTCTGTTTCTCATCTCAATAGTTTTATTTACGCTTCTTGTTTTTTGTACGTAGTGCTATTTCAGAACATTTCACATTAACTCTAGGTAATCGCTTTAATTTCATTGCATTGCTTAGTAAGTGTGTAAACAGAAATACATGTGGCAGGGCGTACGGTTTCGCGAGCATCTGCTGTCACACCCCTGCCACTAGTTGTATATTTATATACAGAATAACCTCGTTTTTCCGGCCCTTTCGGGAACCTTGAGTATTGACCGCATTGATAAGAAACCGTCTTAAGGGAAAAGCTTAACATGGATTTCCCCCATGGAGTCCCATGGGAGGGACATTTGTGACGACATTAAACAGCGTCCACACTTAAGGGGGCCGGATTAACGAGGTTCCACACAACTCCATCTCAAATGGTAATATTATTTTGTGAAAATCCCTTTCGGGAGTAAAGTCCCTGAATATTTTTCTCGTTTTTAGAGAGAAGATGTGAGTCGCTGTTTTTTCTTTCCCCTATGTTCAATAACATTTTTGCATCTCATGCTTTAGGCACGTCATTTATTAACAAAATCACACAGGTATAGCTTATTTTGAAATCGCCAGGATTTAAAAACGTACTGCTTAATCGTACAAAACTTTTAGCTTTATAAGTTTTCTGCGACTTGAACGACTCAATTAATTCATTGGAAAGGGCTATCTTGTTCATTAAAGCATTTCTTCAAAGCAAAATATCCATACGTCATCTCTAAAGTTGGACACTGAATACCACTGCGCACTATGGTTGTACAGAGGAACAGGAGCACGGGAATGCTGCGTACAGCCGACGAGCTCCGCAAATGCCTATAAAAAAGAAAACTGAAACTGGAGGGCGTCCGTGTGCCGCCTAATAACTTTGCAATTCATCCGAGTTCATTATTCATGAAGCCCTATCTGGTTGGTGAATACGGACACGAGCTGCATTTAAATCTTGTATTCGACACCAGACGACCCACATAACGAAGCAAGTTATAGGGACGCGAACTAAATTTGGAATAATGGGTGTAACCCCCGCCGTCTTTGCCTCGATAAGCTGGGAACCAAAGGACACAGTCCATCCCAACAATTGTATCACAACCCAAGCCCAGAGAAGAGATATTTGCTCCTGAATAAAATTTACAACAGAAAATTTAAAACCAGATAAATCATTTTACAAATTTGCCTTAATCGCATCAAAATACCTTTGTCGTTCCCACCAACAGCACAATTCCCGAGAGAAAATCCATGGAGAGTGCTGATATTAGTACCCAATAAAAGGGGAGTGCATTTGCCCGAGTAGGATCTGTAAATCCACGTGAAAGCTCGTCAGTTGCTGCACTTTCTAAAAGTTTTAACATATAGATGTGCGCCAGGTAAAACTTCACCTTTTGGGTCCAACTGATAGATTTTGCTAAGCTCCTTCGCCACTAACGCAATCCACGTCCCAACAACAACCTAGAATATGTTGCATGCAGTCACTGCAGCGAATGATATGAGAATATGTAAATGTAAAATAGAACAGGTGCTTACAATCTGAATAAATCCGAAAGCCTTTGTCCAAACACTTGCCCCGCAGCAACATATCCGTCGGTCATACACCATGATGAGGCGGCAATTCACTAGAGCTTTAAAGTTACCGTCTTACTTTAGCCGTTCCCATTCCATGGACTGTTTAAGTATGGGATAGTTAATGGTGCTAATTCCCACTCTTAATGAATTGGAATATCCACGTTAGACGAATGCAACACTAGGGCAGGGTATAATTAACGCTACCATTACACATAAAAGGCGCATTCCTAAGCGCACGCTAGCTTCAAATTCAAATTTTCCATCAGAGTTGTGCATTATTTACAATCAATCATCCATAGTAAAACCCGGCATGTGATACGTGACAAGCTGATCTGAGTAATCTTGAGACGGTCTTTAGACATTTCAGATGCTGCTGCTACACTACGTTCACATTAAACCATGGCATTGTACAGGGTGTCTCATAATGATAGGTTGTTTTCGCTCTAGAGCCTTAACCCTTCGACGTATAGCAATGATTTCGGTTTCAATCCTATATCAATCGAAAGCTGAGGCTCTAAGATTTTGTTTGGTACCATGCTTAGCCAGATCGGCCGACTGGTACCCGAGGTATGGTACTTGGGTAAAACCTTATGGTAATTTAACATTACTGTAAACGGAAACCATTTTGGCCTACTACTGCTAAACGCCTTGGTGCAGACATGTGTGATAGCGCAAAAAAGTTAATTAAAAATGTTATTAGCAACGACGCTATTTTAGGCTATCGACCACAGCCATTAGAATAAACCTTACATTGCGGTTGCATTGTCTGCTTGGTGCACCCGGGGCTGTTTGGTGCAGTGGTGAAAGGTATTCGGATACTTACCAAAGAGACATAATAAATTTCTAACCTATTAGTCTTCTAAAGCGCACCGAGCAGTGTTTAACTCCCGACGTTTCTTAGCTGCCGTGGTTAGGCCACATATCCCATGGCGTCGATTTTGGAGTTCAGGTGCAGCTAGAAGTGATGCACCAGGTCTGAAGCGCCGTCGCAAGATCTGGCAAATGCGCTTTCAAACATGCGTCTGCGCCAAGGCGTTTAGCAGTAGTAGGCCAAAATGGGTCCCGTTCGAGGTAATGTTAAATTATGAGATTTTACCCATGCACCACACCTTGGGTACCAGTCGGCCGATCTGGCTTAGCAGGATACCAAACAAAATCTTAAAGCCTCAGCTTTCGATTGCTACCAAAATCATTGTTCTACGTCGTGCGATTTAGGCTCTAGAGCGAAAACAAGTGTGACCACTCATTATGGGACACCCTGTATAACCTTAAATACGCTGGGTCATGTATTTTGAGCTAATGATGCCAAAAGGAGACCTGTTCGTGACATTTCTTTGATGGTGTTAGCACTAATGACAAGCAGACGACTTGCTTCTCTGCACGTAATTTCAGCTATGATAAATTCATTTCTTACAATGTGAAAAGACCAACTTCAGTAGGCCTATTCAACCTACAGGCTGTAATGACTGGAACTTGGCTGAGTGGAATTGTAAGGAACTTGTATTATCTCGCATAGCAGCAGCAACTGTACAATCAATGCACATAAATGCCCTCAGAGGCAAAAAAGTTATTTAAAGCCCCAAATTTGCTTTTATTGTTAACTTCACTACTGTCCCACCCGATTCTGGCGAGATGTTCTCGATACATCCTCCTACGATTACTGTGCTTGCTTATGTTTAACAGGAAATAAACAGGTGGCACAATGCTTTACATGCCATAATTGCCAGATGTTTCCCCTTATTGATAGAACTTTGTGCTTAATGCTTTCTCTTTGTAGACCTCAATGGTACACAATTCTCTGGATGTTACTGAAGTCAATACCCATCACTTAATCCGCACAGTAATAGAATGCATTACTTCAACGTCGTTTTCGTCGTCTCCAAAGTAACATTTTTACGCAGTAAAACACATCATGTTATGCTGTTGGCTTTTATATTAATACCGATATTGAGTTTAGTCATGAATGTGCTTGTGGAACTGTCATTCCATTAGCCACATAATTACACCACGCCCACAAAAACAATATAATTTTCTCCATAATTTACTGTAGAGCCCAGAGAGCGATGCAGGATGTCCGAAGAAAAGTTCTGGAACGTTTTGCCGGAACAAACATTAATTGAACATTCAATCTTCATTTACCTTACCTCTTTTACATGCACAAGATCTTTCCTATAAGTTAAAAACCAGGTCACTAGCTCAAAGCGAAGTAGAATTAGCAAGCACATTATGATGCTCGGACCTCTCAAATTTACTAGAGTTTTCGGCAAAATCATTTTATGCAATCCCAGTAGCTATAGTTGCTCAGCTGAATCTGTTGTTCAAAAAACTTCTATTTCCTGGTTTCTTCAAGCTCTTCAGTGGCTGAGCGTCGTAGCAGTATTCGTGTTCTTTATCGACGGTGTGGTAAATTCTTCATTTGTTCCTGGATTACCTCTTGGATCGACGTTGCCCGAAAGGATTGAAGCTAGTTTGTTTTACATGGGTAAAGCTTTCCCAGATTTACTGATACGAATAACTGGTACGGTGTATAGGAAAGATGTGCACCAGCTTTTTATTCATTTGGAATCATTTCCTGCCAGCTTGCGTGCCTGTTCTAAGGCAGACAAAGTCATCTGGATAACCAGCGCCATCATAAGCGCCTTCACGTTTATTGTGAATTTAGTTTACACTACAAAAATGACGGCCTGTTTTAAGATTTACCCCGATTTCAATGTGCACTTTTTACCGCGACATGAACTCATTATAAGGCTGTGCTACACGACTCTCAACTGGTGGGCATTACTGTCAGTATTCTACGCCTCAATGTTTGTTCTCTTCTGTGGCGTGGTCATGACGGGGCGTCTGAATGCTTTGACCAACAATTGCGAAGCACTCGTAGCACTTCCGAGCAACTTGGGAGTGCCTGATCCGAAAAGGATGAGATATCAGGTCATAATGACGGAGTTCGATTCAGTGAGGTGTAGCTACGATAACTATGGAAGAATAGGTGGTGTGTACTCTCTTGCAGTAGTAGCATATTTCGTACTGAACATCATAGGTGCCTTGAGCATTGTCTTGACGGGGACGCGGAACGAAGGCTGGGCCATCTTTCCGCTAAGTTATTACTTCATACCCGTCGTGCCGTGCCTTCTTTCCATTCCTTATATCGGATTTCGCGTTTCCCAGTCAGTAAGTGTTTCTATATAGCTAGTTTGCTCATATTCAGGATTTAGCATTGATTCTGATATACTTTAATAACTCTAATAGGTCACAGCACACTTAGACCGGTTGTATCAAATTCAACCTATAGCTATGAGCCGAAATGATGAAAATGTGAGAGAATTGTAGTAAAAATGTATCAATGACACAAATCTAAGTTTACTGACGACCGACTTGATTGATTTCGACAAATTCCATTCTCGTAGGTTCTAATTCTGATTGCATGGCTACGTGAGTGGAAGTGGCGTTTCTCAGCGTTTGGTGCCGCTGAAATCAATTGCAAGTTGATTCCTGCTGTAAGTCACTGTATGATAGTGTTTCACAACCTTGCTTAGCTTCATCGCGTGAGTACCGGATGTGTTAATTTAACGGGACATTGTTTATTCACTTGCATTTTACAGATAGTTGCCACAGTCATAACTTATTTCATTTTGCTATTCCAACTTAAAGCTTCCTACAACGGTAAGTCCAGCTAGTACTTCGAACATACTTCGAAAATACATTTAAATCAGCAGAGCTGAAAAACATCATTGCACAATGTAGCAGGGGTTGAAATCCTTTTATCTTACTCGTGTACAAAATTCATACAGTTTGTGCTATCTTTGTTTGCTTACGTACGTTCTCAATGCCTAAACTATTGTAACATCGAAACTATTGGGTTTTGCGGTCTACTTGGACTGAACTACTATCACTACTATGATGAGGTCAATAAAGGTTTGAAAATAACGAAATAATGGGTGCAACGCGTAATATTCAAGTAAGCGAAGTCGTTCAACTTAAGTTTCAGTTAAAAGTTACGTTAAGGGTAATTCGTATTTAGTGTCGAAAGGTCATGTTATAATTTTCTGAAGGTCGGGTCATCGGAGGTCACATGCTCAGATGACCCATAGTTGTAATCAAAATAGTAGATTGCTCTTGTCATAAGCTATCGATAAAGTCAAAATTCATGGATATGTGCCAAACCGTTTGGCCTGTGCATGGATTTCAAGCTGCCGTTTACGCCCATGTTAAAACACCCCCAAAAATCGGTTTCCTGGCCTATTTTTAAACTAGCTGGGCGATTTCCGCAACATTTTAGGAGATGTAATCCCAAAGACTCAGCTTTAGTTTGAGCCATCGTCTACAGTCCTCGCTTGAGTAGTACGGGTTTTATTGGCGAAAAAAAAATCGAATACATCATTTTGGGACACCCTGTATGTATGTGTGATAGTTTCGCCGAGACGCCCTCATGAATCCTTTAATGTAGGCTGTCAGTGTAATGTGTGCATTTCGTGAAACAGCGATGGTTACGTTGTAACTCACTGACTTTTGAATTAACTGTAACAACGTTCAGTGAGCTTTCTAGAATAATACGTTTTTCTTTGGTGACGGCGTCGCATCCCCGCCACGATGAATTCATTCGTGTGGGAGAAGACGACGAGTTCAGCTAAAGAAATGGGAGCTCGTCAGACTTCTTTGTTTTTGTGATTTTTAAACTTGAGAGAATTGAAATTGAATTTAAGTGTCGAGGTGAAGTAAAATTTGGGACAAGGTGTCCCTGATTTCAATAAGTTAATCCCAAGGTGGGATCTCCGAAATTAAAAAAGGATATTCATTGAGTGGTGCAGTCGGAGGAATTCTGACAGTGTCGTTGGATTGGGTGCTCGATATTATCATTGCCACGGTCGATAGCATGTGGGAGGGCTGAGTTTATTTTTTGTTTTTTTTGGTGGAGCCATCGTAAATTTCTGCTTGGATTTTCTGATTAAACGAAATGGGCAATTCGTTCGCTTGTCTGTTGAGTTAGACCAGCTTTGTGTGAACAAATATATGTGGTTTTCATTCGAGCTCGGTGTACTTTATCATAATTATTTGCATAGTGATAAAGAATTCAAGACCGAGATACATGAAACCAATCCATTGCTGTATAGATTTATCTTTGTCCCGTCGTTTCTCCCGTTTTTCAGGTGTGTTACTCCTTAACACTGCTGGCTACAGCCTCACCTATTTGTTTTGAATTATAATGCTCTTATGGATGGGTTGAAGCCATATGGTTGTTACTGGGAGGTGACTCTGCCTTCTCGGTACGACATAATGTGGTCGCGACATGTAAAATAAGACTGAAATGAGGAAGAAACGCTATTTTGTTCTAGTTTTACAAATTGATGCTGTTTGTAATTTCTTGGGCGAAATTCCTCTTGCATGGCCCATGCAAAAATCAAACATTACAAAAGCCCAAATTTCGTCAAAAATCTGATTTTGTCGATAAATTAACAAAATTTCAACAAGTGTTGTTTCTTGAGTCAAACCTTAAATATCATTTACAACATTAAAATTTTCCAAAACATTTTGACTTGTACGATTATTTTTTGACGGTTGGAAAGCATTTGCCCAATGCCCAACCCTTATTGATACCTTTGAGTAAATCCGTATTGGACAGTACGGTAACCCTCCTGTTAAGCCCTATGCCCTATTTACTATGACTTAAACTAACGAAGGTTCCAAAGCTTCTCACACCCTTGTTTTATTTAGCAAAATATAGCATAATTGAATATAAATGAAATATGTGAATATGAAATAATTGTTGGCATAACGATGCATTGCTCACCTCGAACCTAACAGGTGGCCCAACTTAAAACTTCGTGCACTCCCTACCCGAAAGGAGCACTCATACATCCGACATTACAAGGCTCTTGTATAGTATGAAATTCTAGACTGGAAAATTACTTGGAAAGAACGAGAACAATCTGAGTGACACATTTGAAATTTAACAGTCACAATCATACGCCTCTGCTTCAACATTTGCTTGAGTACACAAGAGACCCTACCATAAAAATTCCTGAGAAATATCTGAAAAATCATATTTTCTCCATACAAAATTATGTGGAATCAGTAAACAAAATTGCAAAACGTGACATTGACTTGACCCAATCATTTTTAACCAAATTTAGATTATTCACAAGTCGGAAAAAAGCCAGAGCAAGTTTTGGCTGCTCTGACGTGAATAAGCTGGTCGCCAGATTATCTTCTTACAAGTATGGAATTGATAGTTTTAGTAAAAATTTTCGCAATAACTCTTTTTTGTATTCAATGCCGAACCATTTCAAAAGCAGCAGTATGGTGGCCGCCAGGAGTCATGAGGCTTATGTTGGAGCCCCTGCAACCCTGCCACTTGATTCTCACTACGACGACGAGTGATCCGAACGCCTTTCCACCGCTCCTGATCCTCATGGTAGAAACCATTCGGGATCTCGGCATTGCTTTGAAAATAGAGCCCGACCTAAGGAGACACAAACGGTACAACCACGCAGTCAAGCACAAGCAATTCTGCATCGTCCACCTCGCCTTTCATCCTTTCCACAGGGATGTCTCCGTCGTCGACTTAAGAATTCCTACAACGGACGCCGTGAACATACACAAGGACCTCATTTACCTCTTCATTGACATCCGTGCAGCTGATTTACCGAAACGAGGCTACGCTTGCCCGAGTTTTACAGCATTGAACAGCATTTCTTTATGGTATTCCCATAACAATAGTATCCTTGGTGACCCCCTTGTACTCCTGATCCGTGGCTCCGCTATTCCGAACCAATTCCAGCATGCATACCGGTCATCTCAGCTAAGAGTCATGCCGTTGTTTGCACCTTTCTCCGTCATATTAAAGAGACTGAGGATGCTGCGGACAAATTTTCACGGTCTTCACTTGCACACGCAGGGGATTCTTCCCCAGGTGGGCCCCGAAGGAACTTACCGACATCTTGGAAAAATTTTAAACTTTACGCTCATCGTACACGGCACTGAAGTTCCTCTGACACCGTACGATTCGTGTGAGGGAGTTATGCTGGATGTGGCGACGCGCATGGATGTGGAATATCCATCTGGGTACCACTTTAGAGACATTCATCACCGAGAAGATGATCCGAATTTCATCATTGCCTACACGTCACTTACGAAACCACCCAGCCCATTCCATTTTGATTCTATCCGCCAGCCGGTGTCCCTCGTTGTAGCCATACCCTTGGTTCCAGCCGTCATCCTTGTCGCTGTACTAACGTCAAGGTCACTCTACTCGACTCAACATGTAGCACTGGGAGGCCTTGCGGCCGTTTCTCCCTTCTGCGGTCAAGGATTGACTGTACCGCTGGGAAATTTTAAAATCTTGTCCCTGCTGTGGACCTTTGCCGTCCTCTACCTTGCCTGGATTTACTTGGCCGTTCTGCAGAGTGAAGCAGTTGTGCCGTGGGTGACGGAAGGAGAGAAGTCGGTGTGGGAATTGTTGGAGGACGGCTACAGACTGTTTGCAATGGAGGGATTCTTCACATCATGGAATTCCGAGCGCGAAGCGGTCAAGAGTCCTGCAATCCGAGTATTTTACGATAAATTGGCTAAGCAAGTCACACCCGTGGTCATATCAAACGAATTGGACCTTTTGCGTACCTTGCTCAGCAAGTCATCAGCATTTATGTTGACGGCTCGGAATGAGGTTCTGTGGTTTTTAAGGGCATGCCTGGGTGATAGGATGGGGAGGAATCTACACACCATCCCGCTTCCACCTATCGTAACGAAAGTATGGTACTTTTTCATAGTGCCGAATGGGGACGTGTTCTATGAGAATTTCAGGACCCTGTATGATGCCGGTGTGATCCCACACTACAAGAAATTGTATTCTGCCTTCATCTGGGAATATTATGTCAAGTTAGTCGAGGATAATCCTGAAATGGGGAGGACGCGGCGTTTCCGTCAGCTCCGCGATCAGGCGCCTCATTCGTACCTGAGTAACACGAGTCCTGGCGAAGTTGGAACCCCGGTTCCGCTCCAGCTGAATGATTCACTTATTTCGGAGTCCTTTGCCGTCTTATGTCTGGGATTTGGGATTTCCAGTGGAATTCTATTCGTGGAGAATATTATGGGTAGTGTCTGCTGCGGAAACTGGGCCTCCAATATTTCCAGATTTTTTCCTCAGCGTCGACATTCTTTGTGCAACTATTGGCCTTTAAAACTTTGACCCTCCAGTAGGATGAAATCTGAATGACAGAGTTTCCGCGGCTACTGCTTTGCTTGAGAGGTAATCCTAATTTGACTAAGCTCTCAAGATCCGTAGAGCTTCCGCGCTGTATACCGTTTAATTTCGCTTAATGCAGCCCTTGCTTATAACATTATGAACGGAAGTTGTCGTATTTGATTGTAAAAATAATGCAGTTGGAGCTGTTTGGCAGTTACTTCAAGTGGAAATGACGCTGAGATGGTTCATGGTTTAACTGTGAGTGAGATAACGGATGGCCATTGCTTCGATTAAATTCAAACTGCACGACCGATGCTGATATATATAGCATACTCATTACTGAAATAATTGCAAAATTAGTCATTAACTTTGCACTGAGTCGCATCAAATAACAATGTTAGACTAAGCTGTTTATGACGTTCCATCCGTGATATTCTCATCTGAAGGTCACGAGGGAACTAGCACATATATCTGTTGTAACCATTTAAGCAATTGTTAGTTTAGTGTGATCAGCGTTGTCGGCAAATTTCCGTTCCGGCAGTTTTCAGAAATTCCCCAGTGGTAATATTTACAAAGAGAGCCGCGTCAGTTGCCCCATCGGTCTTGGTGGCTTTCATAGCCCTCTTTGGTGTCTTCTGGTAAGCACACTGACTTTCTTAGGATACAAGATCCTCCACCATAAACTTTGTGTCACGATCCGGTCCTTCATTAGGGCAACTTGTTGATCAATCGTGAGCGCGTTTGAAATGATGTAAAGAAAGATAAAATGTAATGCGCAGGTCAATAACATTAGGGTGGGGGACAATCTCCTTTCAAAACTGATGTCGTTAAAAAGGTGATCGATAAACATCTAGTAAAAATCTAGTGGGATCTAGTAACAAAATTACTCCTAATATTGATAAAACTGGGCCATTACTGCAACAGAGGAATCATCCGCACCGTGCTCTAATTTTTGGATCGAAGCCAGCATCTCCTCGTAGTTATGTATTGACATTTCTTGGTCTAAATGACCGTGTCGGTGACTTCATCCATCAGGTAGCCCTACCTGTCTGCACTCGTCCAGATGTACACACGTAATCTTACATTATAAAAATAATACGTCACACGCAGATGCTATCCTTATCGTAATCTGCTGCCTTCCCTTTCCGCACCTCGTACTCCAGTTTCCGCGGAGACTTGTCCAGTCGCCTACTCGAAGTGTGATAGTACCGCTTCGCCCTTTTAGTTTCGTTTTCGGTGTTCACTGTAGTCTCACAGCCGTAGGCCCGTGAGGCCCACCGGTAGTTTTGACGCCCATCCTGCCCATGGCCTCTGATAAAAGCTGCCCAAGCCCATTCCATATTTAACATAACTTTTTACGTGGGTCGCCCACGGCTCTCATTCTCTAACAACAAATGCCCAGCGCACGTGTGCCCGTGGGCGTCCCATGGGCATACGTATTGTGATGTGAATTGCTTGTAAAGCAATCAGGGGCCCGAAAAGACGAATTATTTGGAACAAACAATAAGAGCCTTGGTGTACCGTATCAAAGAAAACCAGGGCCGAATTCAGACGAGATTGCAGCGAGAACATGAGCCGGAGTTGGAAAACACCAGAATGAACTTTGAACTCAGGAAACTTTCAATGAGCTTGAGTTGGTAATGGGAATTTATTGATAGCGAACGTCCTCGGCCACCAAACGGAGCTCTGGAACACTCTCTCAGCGCTCAGTGCCAAGCCTGCGGTGTGCTGGTGTGTTCAGAGCAGGGAGAGAGAGGATGAGAAGATGGAGGAATGAATTGGACCAATCGGCGACGATTGCACGGCCCATCTCTGCATAGCACTATCAGTAAAATTCTCTGTGGCCGCCTGGAGATTGAATATGATGGAGCGTTGCTGACTTTATCCAGCGCATTGAGAGCAAGCGTGCGGAACGTTTTGGTGACGGCCGGACTACGAATGAATTTTCTAGCCAGCGAACGGGATGGCCTTTTCCAGAAGCTATGTAGCCTTCTGGGGCGCGCCTGCGCTCCTGTAAAAGTAGACGGCCTGCTCTAGCAAGATAGAGTTGGGATTTGACAGTCAACGAGTTCACACCTGTGTAGCGCTCCATACTGCGCTGGGTTTTCTGTCCGAAAAACCTTTTGAGCTTTTCGTGAATTTTGTCAAAGCATATCAAATTGCCTTACGTAGTGTGGCGTTATTTAAATATCCGCGCGTGGTATGAGAGGAAGTGTATTTGATAATACGAATGTGCACATGATGATTTGTGAGATTCCGACTGAACTGACGAGGGTCTCCCCTTAGGAAAATTAGGTCAATTAATTTTATGTGTGAATAAAATGAATTTCGTAGTACCAGCTCCCTTGGCCTTGTGCACGTAGTAATTGACATTGATTTCCGCAGTTAAGGCATGCGTTTCCGAGGCAAATTTGACGACCGCGCTTAGCGCTACTGAAGTTGTTGTAGTAGCGCAGCAACACTAAGCAATATCTCGGTTACCTAAGATTATTGATGAGTCATAGTTTGTCACACAGCAGTCAATCTTATTCCAGCTTGAATTTTATTTCCTTGACAAATTGAATACATCATTTTGGGACACCCTGTTAATGGATATATTATATAGCGCCTCCGTATACATTATAGATTTCTACTCATCCTTCTCCCATACCTCTCGCCACTCCAAAACTAACCCGTCAACTTGGTCAAGTAGTAAATCCTCCTCCCAGGGACGCATTTCACGGGCGCAAAATCGCTCTGAGGTTCCGGAATCGGCGCACCCCCCAGAATAGAATCTCAAGGAACATATTTGTCACGCTTTGTACTAAAAAGCGTAACTCAAGTAAGTGGAGGCGCGGCAGCGGCCCGAACACCACACTCGCCACCGCCGCAGTCGGTTCGCTCAAACTGAGCCGGACCAAATTGGGCCAAGGACTTATTAGGGGATACGTGGAGAAAATCCGCGCATCCCCGCACCTATCATCGTCCGCCCGCCAGCTACTGGCCCATTTCAAGGTGCGCAAAGTGGGACTTTGAGAGAGGGGCGGAATCTTCTGCTCCATTATTGTCCATGCGCGGAGTGCCGTGAGCGGTGACAAGCAGACGGAAACAAATCCATCCAACCAATCCAGCTGAAGTTCCAGTGCGGAGTTGACAGAGTAGTGGATGAAGAGTGCCGCTCGGGGCCCTCCCGAGATCCGTATCTGGAACCGCCGAAGTTTGGTCAGTCGGACTGGCGATAGGATCCCGTAAGGACCCACGTCCTCATCCCCAATTTTCCCCCAGTTCACAGTCAAGCTCAGAGACTTCAAATTGGAGCAGCACCCGTTATGACGAAAGAGAGCCCGCGTAGAATTGAAAGAGCTCGAGTTTGGGCACACAATGACCAGACTGCTCAACGAGGACCAGCACGGCTCCACTCCGTGCAGCGCTCCCAACACCTCCCAGGGATTCTTCCTATCACGATGAACCTTCAGCAATGCGCCACGTAGTTTGGGAAGGACGAGCCACGCCCACTCACCCCAACCATAGCATACTTGTGTCCGGAAGATGACGCTTTGCAAATTCACACAAAGATCTACGTAGGCATCCACAACGAACGGGATGAACCAATTGAAGGAACTGCAACATTTGACCACACATGGTTGTTCTTGTACAGTGGGTCCTTCAGTAGGGGGAGGGCATTCCGGCGGCACTGGGAATCAGTCACGGCGATGAAACGCTGGATGTCATCCAACAGGTTCTCACGGCCGTACGGTCGAGGAAACTTGAACTGGAATAAGGTTTCCCATGTTGTGGATAATCCAGTGATGCCCAGACGCTAGGTGTGGAGTTGGACGCCGAATACAGCCAGGAGGCCCAAAGTGGCCTCCCTCAACGAGCTATGAATAGCTGGGCTTCCACGAAGGAAAATGTTTTTTATGGACGGAAGAGGGGGGAACCCGCGCAGATTCATCATGTTGTCGCCGTACTGGCCTCGCCGAAGGAAAAAGGAGTATGGGAATGTAAACAAGAATCTCTTCGTGACCTCGTTATTCCACGCCTTGCATACGAGACGGCTGGACCTACGCGCTTCTACATCCAGCCACTGGAATACGAGTGGGAGAATTTAAAAGGAAAAATGGTTCAACCCAGAGCGTTTCAACTGCAATAATTTCTTGATGATTTATGATTCACATTACTGATTGACGTAATGTACAATGGGGCTCGTGTTGTGAATCGAGAAAGTCTCATTCTTAAATCAAGGGTTATTTAATTGAGTCAATTTTTGAAATTAGTAATTAAAAATGTTGAATATAGTAAATTTTGAACTTAATGCAAATGACAGTCATGAATAGACCAACAATTTTCACTAGAAATGTGAATAAATTTTTGATTGGAGTATGAATCTGATCTAACTGAATCTCAGTATAGAAACTGCAGTACACCCATAAAACCACCGTGATAACCTGCCGGTGATTTTTCCCGCCGTCATTTTATAGGCACCATATAGAAAATCTGGCATCATACAGAGTCTGATATCCACCCATAAAATGGCGGCGGGAAAAATCATCAAATTTGAATTTTCGCCAGCCCCTCATATGCCCCTATTGCTAAAGTGTCCCTTTAACAATATGCTTTATCGTCAGGCGAAGGACCAGCTTATCAGCAAGTGTTAGCAGTAAATTTCAATAAAATGATCGCTTTGTCAGCAATAGTTTTAATATAATATTTTCATTATAATTCATCACTTTTTATCATAAAAAGTCATCGGTTCATGCTCTTGATGCGACGTCTGCCCACTTTTTCATCACTTACACTTACGCCCTCTGTCAGTATCTAGCGAATTTAGATAATTGTAAGAAATGACTTGTTGATACCAATTATTATTCAACTCGCAGTATCACTAAGGAATATCTTAATCTTTATTATTTCTTACATTTCTCCCCCCATAAGAGGAGTTACTTCTCTTCATTCTTTTCAACGTCCAGCACTAAAATCTTAGTAAGTGGTCGCCGGTATACTCCAGTTTGTGTTTTCACGTCGGCGAATCTTATTTCGCCATCTCGTCCAGGGTATACTTGGACGATTTTACCCAAAGGCTATGAGTTTCGAGGACCAGTGTTATCAGCTATCACCACGATATCTCCAACTTTCACCGGCTTAGTTTTTTCACACCATTTGCCGCGTACATTAAGGGTTGGCAAATACTCCTTCAGCCATCTTGACCAAAAGTAGTCAGCAAGGACTTGTGCCTCTTTCCAACGATTGCTAAGATTTTGCTCATCCTTTTCAATTGTCCAATTCTGTGATTTAACTGACGTGAAAAACAAAAAATCATTAGGAGTGAGAGCTTTCGGACTATCGACATCGACAGCCACATGAGTCAGAGGACGGCTGTTCACAATGCATTCAACTTCAGCCAGAAGTGTCAGTTAGGTCTCACAATGAGGATAACGCTCCTTGAGAGCACAGCTGAGTCCTACTTTCAACTTTCACCGAGCGTATCAGCCTGTCCCAGGCTCCCCCCTATGAGGTGCAGCTGGGGGTATGAAGTTCCAGTTGATTTGGCGTAATGAAAGTTCTCTTTTGCATTTTTCGTTATCGATACCTCTCAGCATCTCTCTAAGCTCAGCACTGGCGCCTTTGAAATTTGAGCCATTAACAGAATACATATTTGCAGGACTCCTCCGACGCGAAATAAATCTTCGCAAGGCTATCAGAGTAGCATCAGTACTGATTCCATGTATCATCTCTATGTGTACTGCTCGAACGCCCAGACAGGTGAACGACAAACTATAACGTCTTTATTTGCGTCTTCCTACTTTTACCATCATCGGTCCAAAGAAGTCAACGCCTGTATTCTGAAAAACTTTTAACTCCTTACAAAATCTTGACGGAGCAAGTGGTGCCATAATGGGGTTTACGGATTTCAGCTTGTGCATTTTGCAATACTGACACTTGTGCAAACCAGCTTTCACCGTTGATCTCATTTTCGGGATCCAGTACCGAGATCTGAGGTTGTTTATGATTGTTTCAACTCCTTGATGATTTGATTGGACGTGGTCGTGCTGAATGAGAAGCTTTGTCCACGGATGTTTTGTTTCTAGTATCATAGGAAATTTGACTGCATACGAAACCATATCGCAATACTCAATACGACCACGAAGACGCAAAATATTTTCTTCGTCCAGAAGCGGAATTAAATCGTGCAAACTCCTTGTCTTTGGAATTACTTCTTTCTTTTGTAATAGTAATTGATTTCTTCGATAGAACAATTATTTTGACACTTACGCCACCAATTTTTTTCAGCATTTCTAATTTCATATGGTGACAGCTCTCCAAGATCTTTATCAGAGCTTCGAAATTCATTAGAAATCGCCAAACCCAAGCAGTTGTTCTTATTAGTTTTGTCCAGGAAGAAAATCTAGATACATGGGGCAACGATGGTTGTGGAACAGTTTTAGTGAGTCCTACAAACTCCTTTTTTAGTTCATCGTCTCGTCCAACAGTCATGGTTTTGGCTTCCTGTTACCACATCTCTTTCAGCTGATGAAAAAATTCAGGTCCAGAGTACCATCGACAAGTACTTTTAAAACTTGACTGTGTGTTCAGCCTAGTTGCATCAGCAGCATTTTCCTCGGTCGGGACCAAGTGCCAGTCATTCACTTTGGAAAGTTTTTGGATTTCTCCAATCCGATTTGCAACAAACATTTTAAAATTGGCGGCCTCAGATCGTATCCAACGCAGAACAGTTCTAGAATCAGACCAGAAGTAAGTGTGTTCGAACGTAATTGAATGTCTTTTTTGAATTGAATGGGCTAGACGACTGGCCATTAATGCTGCCATCAGTTCTAGTCTCGGGATCGTGATTGGCTTCAATGGTGAAACACGAGATCTTGCAGTGACAAATCCAATATGTGCCGAAGGAACTTCCCATCGTAAGTACGCTACAGCAGAGAAAACTTCCTGGCTTGCATCGCAAAAAATTTGCAGCTCAGGTTTCTTTTTGTACGTCTGAGATAGCCCATAGAATCGAGGAAGTTTAACAGATGTGATCAACTTTAGCTCGTCACACCAGTTTCTCCAGGAATCGTGCAGGCTGTTTGGTATCATGTCGTCCCAGTCAATTCCTAATCTCCAAACAGATGAACACATGATACGGGCTTTAATCACGAAATGACTAACGAATCCTAATGGATCAAAAACGGACGAAATTAATCGAAGCATTTGTATTTTGGTGGGAATTACTGATCCGTCTACAATTTTTGGATCAACTTTGCTGAAGTTTAACTTGAAGTCCTAGAACTCTTTCTGTAGGTAGCTGCTCATCAGGCTTGAGTTGTTTCAAAGAGTTCGGAGATTTCGAGGAATTTCATTCAAAACCTCTTTTGAACTGCAAATCCAATTGCATAAGTTGAACTCCCCACGATTTTGTACCTCAATCATGTCTGAAATCTCCAAAGGAACCTTTGGCTGTTAGTATCTTGGTCGCGAATGTTCACCCTGTGAAACATGTCTTGCACATCTGCAATGAATCGAATCAGGCGCTGCCGAAACTTCCAAAGAACACAGGGACTTTGCGACGGTGTCAAATACAAGTCTGATCTTTCCAGGTTTTTTTGGTTCGTTACAGCGAAATGAGGGACATAACAGGTTCTGGGTCCCACAATCCAAGCCTCATCTGCGGAAAGATGTCGAGTATAACCTTTCGCAACGTACTCACTTATTTTGGAGCAGTAGAGCGAAGCGAAGTCAGTATCTCGTTTCATTTTTCGCTCCATGCACTGCAACCTGCGAACAGCAGTCTGGTAATTGTCAGGGAATTCGACGTTATCAGTCCGCAAAAGCAATCCTGTCTCGAATTGTGTTCCCACTCGCTTAATGGTCTCAGCTGGAATTTTCTCAGATCGAACTTCTTCTTTCGACTTAAATGATTCGCGATGTACTTGAACACCGAAATTATCGACTGAGAAGTAGCTTTTCACAAGTGAGAGAAGTTCATCATGGTTTCGAGTCGTTTCGTCACACGCATGATGAGTCAAAGAGTAATCTACTCTTTTCATTCAAATGTTGAACCGTGAACTACCCACCCTCGCCAAGTTTTGGTAGCAATTGGCTCGTTCCACTTTTCATGTCGTATCTGTCGTGGGGTCGTCAACAGAATAATATCTTGTCCAATTAGTATAATTGGTGTTGCATTCATTAATGAAAAGAATGGAATGTCTTGCAAATAAGGCCAATTTCTTTTGAACTGGTTCATGTCAACTGATTGGGAAGGTAAAGATAATGACGCCACCGTGCATACATTATTTTGCTCCTAAGTTCATCCCAGATATGCCAACAGAAATTCTTTTTGAACTTGCATTGTTCTATGTTACGGATCCTGTCCACTGTATGCAAAGAGGCTCTTGAGGACCATCGAGACCCAGTTGATCGGCCATCTTGGATTCCATCATTGTGACTGCGGAACCTTCATCTAATAAAGCATAGGTCGGCACTTCTTCGTGGGGTCCTTTTAGCATTGCTGGAATGATACGCAGCATTACATTTTTATAAACGTAGACATTTTCACGTGACCCACCCAGCTTGATTCTTTTTTATATTCTCTTCCTCGAGGTCCTGAAGCAATTTCATCGCTTCAAGTTCAGCTTGAAGTTTTCGTCGAAGAACTGAACTTTGAGTCGATTTCACACTTGTCCCAAGTTGACGTGATCGTATACTAGCGAATTTAGATAATTGTAAGAAATGACTTGTTGATACCAATTATTGCTCAACTCGCAGTATCACTATGGAATATCTTAATCTATATATTTCTAACCGCCCCCTTATACAGTGAAATCTCACACATAAGCCATGCATATGAGGGGCTGGTGAAAATTCAAATTTGATGATTTTTCCCGCCGCCATTTTATGGGTGGACTGCAGATTCTATACGGTGCAAGTCATTTCCCAGTTTCGAATTTCCATGCTTGCGGCAACTCCCATTTAGTAATTCGGAGCGTGCTCGAAATTCAAAACCGGGAAATCCTTATGGGATTTAACGTGTAAAATTATGGTTAGACGTACTCCTTCCTTTGGTCCCCACATGGAAATCAAAACTTATAACCCAGCGGGCTTACAAGCGGGCTTATAACTCAGCCCAATCTGAATTTACGCACCTAGGATGTTGGCATTTTTAGTCACCCTAGGGGGCCTCTTAAATCCACGTAGTGTCGAACTGGTGCTAGGGTGACATGTGCATTCCTCCCCTTGAGAGTCACGAATTGTAAATGTTAACATTAGGGTTATTCTTATGCCCCCAAGGGTCCCCCTTTAGCGCTTTCAATTTTTTTTCAAACCTACGAAAAACTTGTGCCATGCGGTTTTGCCATCCCATTGTGGGTTTAACATTCATCGAGGGTCACAGACTCACAGATCCATTGTACTTTCAAATTTTAGATAACGGGAATCTGGACCAGCTGCATGCTGGCTTTAGAAGAAGCAGTTTTTCTTGGCAGTAATGTGACTGTTATTTTAGCATTTTTAAAGTTGTTATCCGATGATACACAATGTCCAACAGCACTGCATTTCACAGAACTGAACGTCCTCAGACAACGTGAATAACGGGAAAGAAAAGTTTTGGTGAATTTGCATTCGTTTGAATTAACCTAATTTTTTGAAAACATCAAAAGGAAACAATTGTGACCATTGAAATTTTTAAGGCAAATCTTATGTTAAATTTCCCAGGTATGATTTCAGTGAAATTTAAAATTTGACTCTTGCAAACTACGCCTGAACCGGACAAATGGATCTAGATTTACTACACGACGCTCTAGGGTCATATGCCGAGCCGATCCGACAATTACACACTTCTTTACCTTCTGTTTCGAACCATTGCGGAATAAGTTATGAAAAATGACAAGAAACTGACGCAAAAATCCAAATTTGATAGTAACAATAAAAATGAAAAAAATCCGGGGTTAATTTAGGAAAAGCAAGTAACCATCTCAAGGAGTCGTCGAAAATCCGGACTCTCACATGCTATTTTGCCAGCGCTAGTGCTCAGTAGTGCGTAGTTGGGCGTTGGGGTTAGGTATTATCCAATAAATCCCAGTCCTGTTCCCGGAGGCCAGTATGAGTAACCCCCCTGTTGAGTATTACGTCTTTCAAACTCACAATTTGCACTAAATCAAACCAACTGCGAGTGAAAGACGTGATTAAAATGAAGACCTGGCTGACATTTCGACGAAATCAACTGATTTGGTTTCGGTGCGCAAAATTAGGGAGGAAGGGATTTTGAGATGAGTTAGAACTTACGTCGGGATGAAAAGCGATGGAGACGGGCATGCTTCACACACTGACGCTTCAGTACTAAACAATAAAGTAATCGGTGTGTTATATAGCTGTGTCACTTTTGGGAATTTGAATTAACCCGATTCCAGGATCTTGCGAGAGTTGTACGTGTGTGTTTGTGTCACCAGAGAAACTACAAAATCAAGGTATTTTTCAGGTACTGGAATACCTGAAGGCCTGGAGTTCTCAGTACCAAAAGGTGGGGAATGCATACATGCATAATGTGGAATTTGAAGGGTTTCTAAAATCATATCATGCGACACTATTGGGCCATATGCAGGACCCGCGGGACTTTGAGAAGGGCTATACAGCTTCAGGTCGCACCGTCGTCCTGCTGCATGTAAATACTTTTTTACGCCTCCGGCTTCGGATCACAGGAGCTGTGGCCCGGTAGCTAAGCCCGCAGCTCGTACGAGACGGTCAGATTTGCACTGGGCTAGCAGTAAATAAGGCGTGCCACAAGCATAAAAAAGCATACTGTATGTGATCAAGATGGCATAAACTTTATGGTGATGATGGTGGATGGAATCGGGGCTGGAAAGCGACTTCAACCGCACCGATTATGAGTGCATGGAGACTAGAGATGTGGAGTAAAATTGATATGGAAAATGCACTGAAGATGAATGGGAACAACAGAAACAATTTAATGAAGGAAAAACAACTGAAAATTCTTTATCCTAGCCCGCCGCTTTCCTGTGACCAACGCCCCACAAGTTCAGTCAAGTCATCCATTACATATCGCAGGTGGATGATGACGTCACTCATGACACTAGAAAGACGGTAGGATGAGAAATTACATGGGAATGAAATGATGGTGAACTGGAAATTATGGGTTCTTGAGGTTATGGAAATTTACACGATAAAGGTACCTTGTCACAGAAATGACTAAAAATAGGAAAACTAAAGTTCATAGACACAGTAAGTTTAAAAATGGAAAAAATGTGAAGATGGAACTATTACAAATACAAGTGATAAGACCTACTTCTTGATACTGATTAGCATATTATGAGACGTTGACATTTTTGAAACACCAACATCACACCTTCCTGGAACCTTGCACATTAAACATGATTTGCATGAATGAAAAAATCACTCTTGTTTCTAGCCTTGAAACCCAACACATACGTCAGGTTAGATACTGGAATGGTGGGTAAAATCGAAATCTAGCACCTTCAAAACTCCAAATCCTGCTTTATATTGACTTGAAAAATGCACAATGAGCATAAAAAGCATAGCTAGCCCCCATAGTTGCTAAATAAATTTAAGAAATACACGTGTTTTCGTGCCAAAAAACTAGACAGCAAAGTTTGAATACATCGTAGCCAAAACTTCGCAGAAACAATTCAACTGTATTGTTTACAAGAGTCATTTTACCCACAACAATGGCAAACACCGCCGACATCCTCTAACACCTCAGAGCTTGTCGGTAAAGGTTATCTCTCCCAAAGCAGTAGTTTATCAGAGTTGACCCGGCTAGAGGGTCACCGAGTTTGAAGTCAATAGTTGCAGTAAGGGGGATACGTGCGGAGCACTTACTTTTGGATTTCAAGTGAGTTCTCATCAGAGACGAAGTAATAGGTAACCATCCATTAACCAATGGTAATAAGTAATAGGAACGATGCTGACGTAACCGTTATGGGCGATGGCGATGGGTAATGGCAACATCGAAGACGATGTATTGCAATGGTTAACGACAACAACGAAGACGATGTATTTGTAATGGGTAACCACTGCAGTTTAAAATGTATTTTGTAATGGAAAATGCAACCATTACTTTTAACTATGTGTCGATTCAGGAAAAAGCGCTCTGTTGCTCATGTCGAAAAGGGACGGTTCAGAAATAGCACTCATAGTGGATATTTTGAGCATCCAACCATCCAACCCCCGCAAAGTTCCACCCCGCAGTTGTTATCCTAAAGACCACCCAACCATGCATATGTGGTGCTTATGGTGTGTATAAGAAACCATTGAGCTTGGTAATCAATTTGGACTGTCAATGGCGACAAACAGAAATAATTTAAAAGATGCATATCGATACGTACAGTATTACACCACCCTTCTCTACAGAACTGTCATTGCATGTACTAATTCGGAAAGCTCCTGCCCCTCCATCTGTCGATTTTTGTGGATGATGCAATTTCTCGTTGAGCATTCTAGAAATATAAACATTTACCTGAATTTAATGTGATGGATGTAATGTACATTACATTATTACATGTAATGGTTAATGTGTAATGGCAAATTTCAAAAGTATTTGTATTTTGTAATGGGTAATGGGGAAGCTCAAGAAATGTAATTGTATTTTTTAATGGGTATTGGGGAAGCTCTAGAAATGTAATTATATTTTGTAATGGGTGATGGGGAAGCTCAAAAAAAGTATTTATATTTTGTAATGTGTAATGGGCTTCGACGTAATTACCCCGTCTCTGGTTGTCATTAACACAGTGTTTGATGGGTACAACATCTGTCACCACAACTATTGCCGCGTGTGAAGTGTGAAACGTAGGTTTTGTAAACCATCCGACTGGATAGTATATAAATATAACAACTGGGGAGGGATTTTGGCGGCTTTTTTTCAAACATCACTCGAAATCGAAGCGGCGATTTTCATATTGCTTTGTAAGCTTGCACGTACTTTCCCCATTGCATAGTTTGACCTCAAATTCTGTGACCCTCTAGCCGGGGCAAATCTGGGTTTCCGCACGTTCCGCTCTGCGAGAGGTTCTCTTATTATTAAGCTCTTGACTCTAAAGGACGTCGGTTCTGTGCGCCATTGACATATGAAAAATCACCCGTGTAAGACGATGAACCAATCAAATCCTTTTCGTTGTATGGCGTGCCATTTTTAAGCTTTTCGAGAGGAAGCGCCCCAAATTTTGGAACTGTTTATGGTTACTTGATTTCCATTATCAGAACTGCTAGAATATGGTTATAATACTGACCTTTACATTATTTTTGCATCTAATGTTGCATATTTTTGAGTAAAATGAATGCATTTCCTGATTTTGAAAATGCACGCCTTATTTAATTTTATTATTTATCTATTTTATTGCCAATCAAATAGGGGGCACGGAGCATGGAGCCCATTCCGATTTCTGAAAATGTAGAGGATGAATCTTTTAAAAAAATATTAAGATGAGCATAGTTAAGCCGAGTGTCGTCGCTGTCTGCCTACGTATTGCATAACATCCTGGAGAGGCACAAGATGGAATACTGTGTGGCTCTATCAGTTACAGTAAGTCGTGCAAGCTATAGTGTCGATCTGAGTCAGGTATAAAAAATTTGGTACCATGAGATAAAGTTGAACGCGGAATCAGATGGCGTCATTACTTTTTACTTAGAAAAGAAATTCGCAACTTAACCAAGTTTTGACCTCAGTATTTGACTCTAGGTCAAATGTAACAGTTTTGAAAATTGGTGCTATACAGTTTAATTTTAAGAGGAATGTTGTGGATTAAAATTACTTTCCTGTCTACATAGAGGTGGAAATGGTGTTTTCATTACAGCCCAGATTAACCGACGGTGTTTTGTGAACTGACGTGACGATTTTCAAATTTGATGGAACCGTGTGTAAGCGGAACACGATCCAGTATGGATTCAAAAATCCGCACATCATTTTTGAAAAACATAAAGGCGAAGTCCATTTGTGTCTAGGCGGGAATTTATTCTGGAGGAATAATTAGTCCCTTTTTTACTGCAACGTGAACCACAAGAACTACGTCGATATGATGAAAAACATCCTCGTTCCTGAGCTTGGAGCAAGGGGGATTGGAAATCGCATCTTGTTTCAACAAGACGGTGCCCCCGTGTATTGGGGCCGCCTTGTGCGCTCTTGGGTAACGGATGGGTTTGGTGAAGGGTGGGTCGGAAGGGACGGCTCCATACCCTGGCACCCTAGGTATCCGGATTTAACGCCTCAAGACTACCTTTGGGGCCGTCTGAAGCACAGTGCGTATAAAAATCATCCAAGCACATCATAGGAGTTAAAGGCAGCATTCACTAGTTACATTGAAAATATTTCTATTGAGGAAATACAAACGTGTGCCGTTCAGTAGTCACCCGTTTTTAAATGTGTTGACGTTAGCGGAGAACACATTGTTAAGTGGTGACTTATTATCATGTGTTGCTCCGGTTAAAATTTTTCTGACGAAATTTTTTTCATTGTTTTTTAAAGTTAATTTTGTGCAAAATAAAAAATCAAATATGCAGAATCTTAGTAGCAGGTCTTTCAAGCCATGTTCAGATGAAATTGATTTCGAGTTCAACGTTAGCCACAGCCAGCCGAACACTCACTTTTCGGTTCAGCTAAATCCAAATAATAATCATACGACGCGAAATAGTATCAAAAGGTCTTTCGAACGCACTATTGCATACGACTATGCGCCACCTGTTTTAGGAGTGTGAAAAGCACCTATTTACATTAATACTTAAAATCGAGATGTTTCTTATAACGCGCATAGTACCAAACAAAACCCCAAAGCCTCAAATTTCGTTTAAAACTAAAATCATAAATCTACGTTGAGGCGTCAAGCTGTAGAGGCAAAACAAATGTGACATATAGTCGTGGGACACCCTGTATTTAACTAAATTTGGGAATCACTACTGTTTGTGTTCCACTCTCTCACTCTTGAATACTTTGGTACAGGCTTGTGTGTCAGGTCACTTTCGAGAACAGGTAGATTGCCAGCGATTTAATTATACAGTTCATTTGACTTGGATGCATGTCCCCAGGTTAATAAACTATAAGTAAAATTCGCGATTTGAACTTCTAACTATTATGACCCGGGGTCAATGTCATGATAACATAAATGTAAGGTTGTCTCAATTTTCAGTTTTCGGGCTTTCTTGTGGGATATATCAATTTACTATGCACCCAGCAGTTTGGGAGTTAACCCTCGAGAACATGGAAAACTCCGGAAAGTGTCGCTATAGTATTGATTTGGTTCATGCTGCAACCCTAGCAGCATAACAGACATCAAAATTGTTATTATGTGATTAAAATCAAGGAAGAGACAAATTTTATTATTACTTTTAACTTGCAAAGCTCGATTTTAAATTGGACCTAAAGGAAATAGAAAAAAGGACCGAAATCAAAACTAACAGAATTTAAGTAAACTTTTCACAATGTGTCTATTTCTATGGTTGCTGTAACGCAATTTGATAGTAAACTGAACGTTTCTGGACTTTAATCTCGACAGCCTGGATAACTCTAGAAATAATATTATTATTTCTCCTGCCCTTACTGATCTCAGGTCACTGTCAAATTTTTAAAGTTGCGGCTACAGCGTAAGACTGCAAGATGAATCTCAAATTTAAATCAATTATATTTGTGTGGGCCGCACGATTTAGAAATACTCCCATAGTTGAGCTTTGACCTCTGGTTTTGACCCGAGGTCAAGGACTAATCAAAATTTAATGGTCCTGTGGGAAATTCTTATATTTTTAGCTTTATTTTGGTGTGCCCCACATGGTTCTACGTTTAGCCGTTGCAGTTTACTGCGGAAGCAGGAGAGTGGGCCCCAGAGCTATTTACACAGAAGATTTGGAAATGATCAATGGCCCTAGGTCAATGACAGGCAATCCAAAGTTGGCAATATGGGAAAGAATGCAACGGGATATCTGATAGCGTCATTACTTCTCACTTGAAAAGCACGACTTGCGACTGGATCAAAAGCATTCCTATGACGCGAGTTTAGAACATTAGTCGTCTAGGGTAAAATTGTGTGAGGAATTTAGTGGTGTGATTTGTTCTTGGGTGGGACAAAAAGTTTGGAAATGCACTCTATAGTTGAACACTGACCTCTGTTTTTGACCCCAGGTCAATGTTGAACCGGAATAAAAATATGCCTATAACAATCTCTATACAACTTTTGAACTGCGCGGTTCTCGAGTTTGCCCATAACATAGAAGAGTGAGACATCGACTTTATTATCATGATTAAGATATACAGGGTGTATGAATAGAATATGTCACATTCGTTCTCAATCAAGCTGCTGAACCCCCAACGGTACATCAATTTATTTTAAAACCAATCGAGCCCCGAAGCTTTCAGAATGTGGTTGTCACCTATTTCATTTGGGTCAGTCCGTTGGTGTGGGATAAAATAACAAGGTTTTTTTAACATCAGCGTAAACGGGAAACTTTTTCACCTGTAACCACTAAGCTCTAGTGCGAACAGGAATATGCAATAGCGCGTTAGCAAACGCTTTTACTAGCGCTTCAGGCTAGGTGCATTAATAATCGCCCTACCTGAAGTCCCAAATTGGCCCCCGGCACTACGATTTCCGTGAAGCCAAAACATTACAAAGTAGGCGTGCCAGCAGTTGAGTACTAAGCAAGATACTTCTAAAAACTATAAATCGGGAGTTCTTCTTAATGACTACTGTTTTGCTACACCACCGCAAGCCGTTGCACCAAATAAATCCAGATGCACCAAACCCAAAAACAGTCTCCAAAACACCTAGTAATTTTCGTGATCATTGTTTATGTAATAAGGGATTTTGCGCTACGTGGGTTACGATAAATAGGCCACAGTTTTCGCATTTCCGTGACACTAGTGAGTTTCATAGTAAATGACCATAGTAGCCTCCTTGGTTGCTAAGGACTATAGGAGAAAGTTTCCGGGTTTGGTGCATGCGGATTTATTTGGTGCAACGGTGGAGATTGGGTTGCCTAAATTATTATTTTTTGCATTCCCTGACTTTCACGACGCTTACGAAATTTAGAAATCTACGTCAGAATGCAATGAAAACTTTGTTGGTGATATAAAATTTAATTAATTAATAATAGTAAGGTAAAGACAACGATGTGGTTTACAAGGAGATTTTCCCTCCGATGTCTTCATTGTCACCACCGTAACTTCGTGGTAGCTGGTTCTTAGGAATCCTCCGTAGAATTTTCGGTACCCACTTGTCGCGCTGCGTTCCATATATTTCCAACTTGTCCAGGAAATTCCCCAGAAATGGCTTCGCCAGGCTTAAGAATGCATCAGCGGCGAAATTCGCTGGCAGATAAAATTTTCATTC
>WJFA01000785.1:0-29515 GCA_009870155.1 Pseudobourletiella spinata
TAATGTCATGTATAATTATAAATGACGGTCATGGCGGAGGCCACAATTTGAAGTGACTTGACATGAGCCCATATGTCCGCCGCTGGGATGTGTGAAGGGATCCCTCCCCATTTCCTGCCTCTCTCGCTCTCTCCCCACGCCCAAGCAATGTGCAGGGAGTGGAAGGATGTACATGCCCTCACGACCATCTTATTTATTCCGCTATAATAATCATTTGAATATGAGATCGTACAAATGTCATCATCATCATCGTCATCATCATCATCATCACCCTCCATTTCCCCCATGAAGACTCTCTCCCCTCCCGAGCATCTCATCCGCGAGAAGGTTGACAGTATGTATGCGACGTTTGCTTGTGTCTCGCTTCACGATAAATAAATCCTGTGTAAACCTTGAGAGGCAAAGCATCCGACCCTTTTATTCGCCATGATGAGCATGGGGCTTCATACTTTCTCCGTCTGCTCCGCCTTGACTTCCCGAACCGGGAGATGCCCATGGTGCTGCACACATTAGCTCATATTTTTATTTGTGTGAATGTGTGCTGTTTATTGGAGTCCTTTTAGAGTTTGAGCAATATAATCTTGGATGGGCATTCCACAGGGATTTTACACATGAAATTAATGCGGCGGCGGCACAGTTCGGAGTGAGTGAAACGCTAGGTAAATTTCTGCTGCAGTTGAACCGTGCCCAGTGTGAGGGAACATGTAAAGGGCACCGGTTCAAACCAAACGGGTCGGTGCGGAAAGCCATATGTGAGTGTAACGAGTGTTGTTGGTGGGGACTTTACCGGCTCAAGTCTTCCCGAGTCGGAAATTAATAATAAGAGTATTCGAGTTTCACCAGTTAGGGTCGGGTAGGGGGAGGTCGTCTGGGTAGCACACTCTCATGGGAGTCAGCCGCCGGCCTGAACCCCGTAGGGTTCCGTCGTGCCCCTCTGGAAGCAAGGAGCGTAACTTCTTCCGGCCTTTAGCCAATAATTGTTTCCTGTAAACTTACACCGTCGTAATCAACTCAGGATGTTATGGCTACGCATTTGAAGCACCTCCGCAACTACCTACGGGAGGGGAAAGATAATTGAGGATGATAATGGAATAGCATGGGAGGATAATACTCTGGGTGCTTCTGCTACAAACGCACACACACACACACACACTTACAAACCCACGCAGACACATACGAGTCCATTTTCCCCTCCATGATAATTTCTCCTCTTGATATATAATGAGGGAGAGCTGGTTGAATGCATTAGCTCAGGACGACGCCGGCGATGGTTGGAAAAGGGAGGAGAATCGGGGACTTTGAGTCTGAACCTGGCCATGAAACTCAATGGTCCTCACCCTCCCCCAAACAACGGGTGCAACACAATTGTTTACGCTCATTAAACCCAGATTGGACGTGATAGTGAAGTGGTAGGAGCTCCCGCTTAGCCGCAGTGCTGGCGGTTCGGAGAAGATAGGACAGACCGTAGAAGTTCAAGTCAAACTTCCATCCAGTACTGCCATCGTCCTCGGGACGCCGAAAATGAGACTCGAAACATATCCATTGTGCCCATAACTTACCTAATCATTTACTGTGTGAGAGTACGAGGGGAAAAGGGGTCAAAAGTGACTGCCAACTGCTGCTGGAGCGGTTCCACGGCGTAACTGTGAGATCATTATAACTGACACGCTTCCCACACAATGGGTTCACCTCCTTAAACTCGCAAATGTTTGAAGGACACCCCACGCCCGCCCCTCAGATAACTATGTGGCCATCGCAAGTATGAGGCGGAGTCGGGTATAATTTGCAAAAGTAATATACACATTTGAAATTCAAGGGTTTACTCCCTCCTCATCCGTGACCGGAGCAAGATCCATGGGAATACATCAAGATTTTCCCAGTGTGTGTGTATGTGTGTGCGTGTGTGTGTGTGTGTGTGTGTGTGTGTGTGTGTGTGGAGATGAAGGAAAGCAGATGGAATGAGGGATGTGTTCTGACTCATGCCACATCCCTATTCCATGTCTCTCACTTTCTCTCTCACTATTACATGGGCAGAGAGATGAGCCTTTGTTCGGAGCAACAACATGATGATGAATACAAGGACGTACTTGATCTGAAAGCTCCATCCGGGGGAATCCCAGCCTTTTCCAACAAATCCTTTCCACAACAGATCTCTCTTCTCTTCTCTCTCTCTCTCTCTCTCTCTCCCTCTCTATCTATCCTGCTCCGCATATCTGACTCCTCAATTCTGGAACACAGCTCGATGGCGGGCTTGACGGTGAATCAGGGCGGGAGCTAATGCATTGTCCTTGCACATGACAGGATCGGCATAGTATATGCAGCAAAGTCCCCGCTCGCGTAATTACACCGCCTCCATAACGCACTCCATACTCAAGAGTGCCACCAAGAGGGTTCCCATAATAATCTCCCCGACTCACAGAGGACCTGTGCCCGCCAGCAAGATGGATCCATGTCCCAGTTGTACTCCTCAGCCTCGCACCTCCAGCAACTACCCGCGCCTCAATTTGAACTAATTAATGCGGAACATGTCCTAGAGGGAAAGACTTTCAGTTTCGGTCAGCCTGGGACTCAACTTGTCCACCACCAGGATCGCCCGTCCTTCGGTAGATACTCACAAAGGGAACCCGAGCCAAACCGCACCTCCTCTCACTGACCCATCACGTTCGAGCGGGAGGTAACCACTGACCTTCTGCATCCACTGAGGTGGTTACTCGCCTGGCGGCTATGATTCCAAAATATGACGGTGGTGCAGAATATAGGGAATGACATTTGCAAGTCTCTTGTTAGTAACGTGTAGAAGCGAGAAACGGTGAAGTAACAACGGCATATATGTAGCAAGTAATTAATCACAACTACCACAACCGGGCTCTACGAGGACCACCATTAGGGCTGGTAGTGAATTTTTTAAGCGATTTTTAGGTCATCTTAACACAAGTGGCTACCCTAAATTATGTTCAAATGTCGTACACATATGGCGTATAATAATTACAGACGTGTAATCGTGCCCACTGCATTGCTTATCATTTTTCATCATCCGCGGATTTAGCAGGGCTAGCAGTATAATACATTCCGGCGTACAGATGACTCAAGCCACGGACAACCACATAAAATCCCAAGTTATGACGCTCAAATTTGAGGCGTTTTGGCCAAGTTTCGAAATTTCCCGGGCTACTTTGCCAACTATCAGTGAAATAGCAGTAACTTGGGCTTTCGGTACCGAATGTTGTGACTTACTTCTGAGGACATAAGTTACAAGTTCGAGCATTTTTTTGTTGGAGACGTTGATTTCGAGTCAAACTTAATAGAAAATTTAAATCTTGCCACCGAAAGGATCATCGCTGCTAACGGTGTTTCTGACTGCAAGAATTTTCAAATTCTTTTTTAACTTTTCTAAGCGAAAAGACTTTCTGGCTGGCGCGCGGGTAGGACTACTAATATAACTTGTAACTTTGCAACTGATTGGTAGATAATGATAAAAATTTAAATTTTAAATGACACAATTTGATTTTTTTAGAATTACCCACGGAAAAGCTCCATGAAATGGTCTACTCTTGTCAATTATTCGTGTCTAATTACTATTATTTATAATAATCAAGCCTGGAGTTAGAGTAAAGTAATTGGGAATTTCAATCTACCTGTTTCAAAATCGCTACCCAACAGCTGTTACCCATCTCTACGTACCAGCCAAACTGGCATGGCAAACTTTGTCACCGGAGAGCCTGGGGTAGCGGAACTATGGGCAACTTGAATCCCTATCCCTACCAGCAATGGTAGGGAATGTCTTTCCATTATTGCCCACAGGGCTATAGAGTGCGTCTCCATTCATAGCAGTGCTCTTTCTCTCTCTCTCCCCCTCTCACACCCTTTCAAATCTGTCAATTCCTCTCCATCACTTTGTCCGTGCTCAATAGTGCGAATGTCGGTGGTGGTTGAGGGAGCACGACATACCCACGGGACAATTAAAAACGGAAGCTGGAAAAGTTCCGGGTGGGCATATAGAGTTGAGAGGATGTGTTATGTGTGTCTCAACCCCGTCGCTGAGGGGTTGGAGTGGATTGAGACAAAGTTTTGGCAACTGTAAACATTAGGGAGAATAAAAACACGGAGTATTCCCATGGCGGTCCCACTCAGCCTTCCACTAAAAGTTTCCCCGCTCATTCCCCTCCCCCAACCACACAGACAGAGTTGGACCATTAACATGGAAAGTTCAAAGGGCTTATTAATGACCCCGGATTGAGTCTATTGTTCTCATTAGTACCCGTCTTTATGATGTCGTTCGAGTTTGAGGGAGGTGGTGGCTCAACTGGGAAGGACTGATCTCTGGAAAAATCGCCACCACCACCACCATCATCATCATCATCATCTGTATTTCTCTTATACCTCCTCTGCCCCTCCTTCCATTCCTTGATTACACTGTGTGAGGGCTCCCTTTGAGCCTACTAGTCTGTAACCATGATCACATCCTCAAACACGCTTATTGCATATATGCATTTATACATACATGTGCTTCCCTATCCTAATGTATCAGGACTTTCAAAGTCCACCCTCCAAATGGCAGAGAGAGGACCTCCAGCGTGGAAGCTCGCTAACGTTGGGGAATTAGTTAAAGCGCTAAACTTTTAGTCTTTATCCAGAACTGAATGGTTTTCCACTTTTCAGGGGATGAGGATTCAATGCCAGGGGGAAATGTGCTGCCGATAGGCTCGGAGGAGGGAAGAAATAAAAAGTCGACTGGAAGTACCCTCAGGAGCAGAGATTCAAGGGGGACACGTGAAGTGACGGGAGCGACTCGTTCACATATACCAAACTACGACAATGACTGCCGCCGAGGATCTCTCCAGTAGAGTGGAATGGGATGGGGAATCGTCATTGGCACATCTTGGTGATTTCATTCATGGCTAACAAGGAGTAATCATTCAGCTCATTTGATCCAATTGTGCAGAGAGGAGCATTGGGAAACTGGGCTGGAAGGAATGGTGATGATGATGATGATGATGATGATGATGAGGATGAGGATGATGATAATGATGGCTGGTACATTACCGTGTAGCTCCCATTACCCCGGTTCCATGCCCCAGTTCACATGGTGTTTATGCGGAATGATAATCTACTACTCGCACCACCACCACCACCACCACCACCAAGCGAGTCAGTGAGGCTCTGTGACTGGAGTCAAAAACTCGTGTGAATCATTCTGTCAACCCTTGACGGTTTCCTCCGTAAGATCTGGCGTGTGCCAAGACGGAGACGTCCGAGTGTGTTCTCAGGAGGAAGAAATGGAGCCGCTCCGCTCTCAGGATCTTTCATCTTTTCTCACTCCATTTGGGCAAGAATTAATTTGGCGTGGGTCAAAGGCTAATCTAATCAGAGACCCTTGACTGGTTGAGTTGACGGATGGGGAAGTGAGGAGTTTTGTTACCCCTTGTGATAACACAGAGTGAAATCGGTCGGAAGAATGGGTTTTACTCAAGTCAAGCGGATCCTCGACCCTGTAGCCTCATTACCCTTATTACTATTATTATTATTATTATTATTATTATTATTATTAAATTTGAAAGGTGGAACCTACCTGTTTTCCCTACACGGGAGAATATTATAGGGGAGTATTCGGGGCTGTTCCACTTCTTCGAAGATGTGGATGTCCTGGTGGATCCCACGGTAGAGATGGAAATGTCTAGTATGCCACCAACGATTATCTCTCTCAATCAGTCTCGAATCACCTTCAGAACCTTCCAATCTTCTCGAGTCCAACTCTCATGGTTACTTTGGCCTAATCACACAATGAGGTTTACTCAAGTCAAGCGGATCCTCGACCCTGTAGCCTCATTACCCTTATTACTATTATTACTATTATTTATTATTATTATTATTATTATTATTATTATTATTATTATTATTATTATTATTATTATTATTATTAAATTTGAAAGGTGGAACCTACCTGTTTTCCCTACACGGGAGAAGATTATAGGGGAGTATTCGGGGCTGTTCCTCTTCTTCGAAGGTGTGGATGTCCTGGTGGATCCCACGGTAGAGACGGAAATGTCTAGTATGCTACCAACGATTATCTCTCTCAATCAGTCTCGAATCACCTTCAGAACCTTCCAATCTTCTCGAGTCCAACTCTCATGGTTACTTTGGCCTAATCACACAATGAGATTCACAAATATAGTGATCCTTCACGGGATTATCCGGGAGTGACAGTGGGCAGACTGTTCCGGGGGAAGGAGAACGGAGTTGGGGCTTTGGGTCCGACTATTTGGGATATGGATCCCGTGTCGGCTACCCGTATATCTGGAGGAACCTTTTTGGAAGCGGCTGTAGCACGTGCTGACTGAGTTTCCGCTGTGGCGCAAAGAGATGTGCTTCACAATCCTCTCCACTCGACGGCACGAAACCAACTGGGGAGCCAGAGCTATTTGGCAGAATTTTAAAGAGGGGATCCGTTTTGTTTCCCCCACTCGCTCCCTCTCGCTTACTCCGGTGAGCTGGTTGGAGCGGTCGCGTGAAGAAACATATGTTAGCCGCCGTACTCTCACGGCATATCTCACCCAGTCATACGCGCACGGAACGGTGCAGATACGCACAGCCACCATGTGTACAGATGTACATCTACAAGTCGGTAAGGCGTCCTACGGACGGCCACCGAGTTGCTCACCTTTCCGCACTGGCTATTGAAGTACTGATAATCTCGCTTAAACTGCTGCAATATTATAACAGAATGAATTCAATCAATCGTAGTTTCTTCGCAGTTAGGACTTTTAGGCCTATTAGACAGTATCTCCATCGGTTTTTTGAAAATACTTCAACATAACATTACAAAATGGGTTTTGTATTTAAGTTTAGTTTCAGGCGCGAACCGAATAACATGCAAAATCCACTCAAACTCCACAACGGGGCATGACCCACAGTCGTACAACTTGGATCTTAGTTTGAAATCTGAGTTCTGATTTTGTTTTGCCTAGAACAAATGAATCTAGAACGTTACTATTGTTAACCTTCAACCTGACCTCAGGTCAAATTTGCAGTTTTCAAAATTGCCAGCACGATAGAGCAAATTTTGTTCAAAAAATCTCGTTGTGACACTAGTTTTTGAGTACGATGCATCGTAAGGAATAGCGCCCATGCTTAGAAAATTGACTCTAGTTTTGACCCGAGGCCAAGGTTTTACCCAAATGAAACTTGGTTTGTCACAATTCCTAAAAGTCCACCAAAAATTACTTGTTTTCTTTTCGTATGTTCCTTTTGAAGAAAAGTCCAGCGGTTCCAGAGTTTACCCCGGTCATACCAGTGTCGGACTTGGTTTTTATTACTAGGATGATATGTGAAGAAAGTGGGGGGACAGAAGATGCCAGGTCATGCGCCCCCATCAAATATTCTGTCTCTATTTTCTCGCCTACTAAGCACTATTTCCAACCGGTTTCCCAGCCCCTCGTCTCCAGGGATAAGCTTTTTCAGATTAATACCGCTCTGCCCGGGCTACACGAACGGACGGGCGGACGGCGGAGGTGCGGGGCATCATCACCTTTAGGAGCATCAATGATTTCATTCCCTCACCCATTTCATTAATTTTTCAGTTTACGGGAGCCCACTCGGGTGGTTGAGGTGTTTGTGGGGCTCGTTTTCCCTTAAAGCGGGATCATCTGCGGTCATAAATTTCAGTCATCGTTGGGAAGATTGTTTGATTCGGAATCCGCCATGATTTATGTACGAGAGTGGTGCATTGATGGACGTGAAGAAGCGTCTGACCTTGATTTTTCCCGAATATTCCGTGTGCCGTGCAAAGTGCCGTGAAACATTTGCTCGGCATGTCCCGTAGGAAATTGTCCATTTTCAAAACTCGGAATAATATATGCTCTGTGCTCTCTAATGTGAAATGCTGAGATGGGAAACTACAGCGAAGCCTTCACATGAAATTACCTGTGAAGCTGAGAGAGGAATTAAAGTTAGCAGTGATAGGAATTGAAAAAGGAGGGGCTGTCAAGCCGCTCCCTTTTAAATTTATTGTTATCTAATTTACACTTTTCCCTCCGGTCTCACCCCCCGTCCATATCTGCGGAATTCAAATGAGGGCAAAAACACATTATGAAGATGACTAGCAGTGCGTGTATGCATGTGTGTGGGAGTGAGTGTGTGAGCTTGTGTGTGGAGTTTGTGCATGTGTGAGTGAGTGCGGGTTCACTTGTGCATGTGTGTTTGTTCGAAGTGGAGTGCTGAAATGGGAGAAAATCATCCGCCTAATACTCGGCCGTTCCGCCCGTGCAAGTAAGCAGGAAACAACTCCTTGGAGAATTTCAGGGAACTCAAGAGGGGGAAAATGCAAAACTCAGCGAATCAGACCGGAGGAAGAAAGATGGAAACTATTAAGTTGATTTTCTCCGCTCGCACAATGTTTATGCATGCAGTGTAGTGTAGTAGTAGACCGACGACGATGGGGGGAGTGAAGCTCCTTTTGGAATATCTTGTTGCTCTTGGATGGGTACAGAGGATGGGATAAAGACCATAAAGTGGAGAACACGGTTACAGTCATCTGGAGATTACTCCCTAAGATGGAGGGAGAAAATTGGAGATTCGGAACTGGGTTTCCCCCCCCCAATAATCTTCCCAAAGCCTTTAAAAGAGAAAAAACTTCCAAAGTACTCACTTCCTATGGTTATCCGTCGTCTGTTCGTGGGATCCTTTCATCTCCGCCTTTGATTCCTTCTGAGGGACGGAGCGTCAAAAGTTATTGCATAAGGTTTCCAATAGCCTCCATTGTAGCGGCGGTAAAGGAGAGTCGTCGGTCATTCTCTCTCTCTCTCTCTCCACGAAACTGAGCTTCAATGGAAAGAAAATGGCGATTTCCAGCCGGTATCAGGGCAACAGATTTTACAGCGGATTTTCCAAAAGGGTCTGCATACTTACAGCTTAGCTCATCATCCAACTTTCTCGCAACACCCTTTGCGTTGCTCTCAAGAGATTTCCTATTAGATTTTCCAGATCACTTTGTTAGCTGTAAATAGCAACCCCAACTCGGTGTTGTCTGGGTGTAGGAAGATGTAAGACGAGTAATCTCGTTTGTTGAAATATGTGAAGCGTCGTTCCAGCATTCAGCTTAACCAAAAGGGGTGACCCTTGGACCATTGATGTGTAAAGTAGTAAGTCTAGTATAAGCCTTTCCTGAGCACGACCAGTGCATTGGTCGTAGAGTGCTGTGGATCACTTCGGATGAAGACCATGGTGCATTTTAATTTCATGTGCAAAGCTTCGGAATACATGCGTGAGATTAGGAGTTACACTGACAGTGAAGATTTGCGTACAGATATTTTATGTCAAAGCAACAAGGTCAATGGATTTGTACGATTCCATGGAAAGGCCTCAGCGCTCTCTCGATTTGTAAGCAGCTTAGTTCCTCGTTTCCAGGATAGCTCTTACCAGAGCTGGGGTCATGGATAATCATCCATTGGCCATTATCCACTCTAATTACACATTACTAATGGGTAATGACGATGTCGAAAAAAATGTAATGGGTAATTGCAGATTCTTGCGATGCAATGGGTAATGGCAAATATAACCACTACTTTCAGTTACAAACCAATATTTTTAGAGCCTAGTGTGGTCACTGCGCTGTCGCGTTTTGCAGACAGTTGTCTCTCCAGCTGTTCGCTGAATAAGACTCTTGCAACACAACTTTAAGCTACCATTAAGATACTACTGTAAACAGTTCGTTCCGATGAGTGAGTGAACGTAAAAGGTGTCATTTGGAATTTTCAGTTTAGTTCACCCATCCCTTCTCAACATTGTAATTATAATGGTTGGGCACCCGCCAATACACCGTGGGGATGAGATCAAAACCGCAGCTGAAATTTAATTTTGTAAACTTTGTATAAGGGATGTGGAAGATTTTTAGGAGAGATTTTAAGATCGTCAACCCACTCTTCAAATTTACGCTTCATTCAGTACTTCAAAAATTGGAACTCGATTTTGAAACTAACCGGAAGAATTCATATGCACTACGCACAATGTAATGGATAATGTAATTGCAATAACCCACTGCAAGTAATAGTTAATGGGTTGAAATTCAAATTAAAGCAAAGGGTGTGTTGTAATGGAGCGATAATAAATTTTGCAAAGTAATGGATAATCAAATTATCTGTAATGGGTAATTTGTAATTTTTGGTGCTGTAATTACCCCAGCTCTGCTATACTATGATAATAATGATATTCTGGGATCCTTCAAAATGCTTCAAACTAAGATACGAACGCTGTAGTTTTGATCTGAACAACTCGAGTAATAACATTTGAAATTTCAAATATGGTATCTTGGTGGTTTTTCGCTGCCGTATTAGAAAAATACAAACGAAAAGTTTTACTATTCGAAACAGTCGAACGAGTCGAAAACAGTATAAGTTTTATTTTTAAATGTTATTATTGTGTAATGGAAGATACGTATTAAAACATTGTAAATTGCATCTCTCTCGGAGAGTAATAATAATATCACCAGAATTCACAACCGACGTGACATTGTGCGCGGCACTGAGTTATCATAATAGGAATAATTTCAGTTAAGTTTTAAAAATGCAACGGATCATGCTTCTACTACGATGCACCTTGCAGCTCTGGTAACAAATACAGCAAGAGACCCAGAAGGAGGATGATTACCACGAACAAAAGAAAAGGCATAATCATGACGCAAACACAGTCTCGCCTTTGTGCTGCATCCAGGCCTCGTCCACTAGGGGTATCCGCGAAGAACATGACGTACTGCGGATAGAAAGAAAGTAAATATTGCATGAGTTATGCACCTGACAAAAGCATGAAGATTCCTCAGTTATTGTCAAAGTCGATTTTATTCTTACCACCAAATACGCACAGCTGAGCAGGAGCGCTTTGGTCAACACGTCTAAACCTTGAGCCATTGTGAGTTGGAGCGTGTTTAATGAGCCATTTCGCTCAAGTACCCCAACCTCCACTCCGTTAGCCAAGAAGGAGTAGGACGATGAATTTTTACGAGATGCTGTCATCACTACGTTCCCCAAACAATTTTTTACCAGCAGAGTTGAGCTGTACCGGGAGGATCCATGGATCACTCCGATAATACGATCCCCAGCATGCACTGTACAAGCCTGAAAGTTGTATCAATTACTAATTATTACCTTTCCAAAAACATTCTTACTATTCTGTGATTCGGAGAAGTGATATGTAAAAATCGAAACCCTTAAGGTTGTTAATCAGTGTTCTCCCTCGCAAATTTTTACACGGACAACCACGCGTGATCATAGGCTATAAGCGACGCCCCTTTCTGGATCATGTCTGAAAGGGGGGATATGGAGGAAATAGTGGACAAGACGGAAATTTTGTCCATTAATTTTCAAATTGTTAAAATTTAAGCTGAATTTTCATAAAACCAAGTTTAAATTAACTTGGGGAAATGTATGAAGACTCTCTAGAACCAACCGTCAGGTTTCGATGATTACTGATCATACGCTATTTTGAATACTTACTGTGCCACATCGTCTGAATGTCATCAAAGAATTCCCGGTGGTATCCAAAAGATTCGTGACTATTCCGGATGGGCCATCAACACCAGTCTCCCCAGACCTTGCAAATGACGAAAATAGAACTCGGTTGCTGGCATCACGGATGTGTGTAAAGACGGGACGTGATCTCAAGGCTATAAAATAACATATGAAAATCAGCTAGTATTGGGTACTCAGATAATTCATAATCGTATCACACACCTAAAACCTGCCATAGCCTCAAACTTTACCTAATCTGTCGACTGGGTGGATGACGTACTCATCGTTGCACATTAAAATTTCAAGTAGGGCCTCAGAACCCAAAACCCCTTCCACATGAGGTAGCAAAGTGGGATTTGTTGATGAAGATTCAGTTGGTTTCCCCAAATAAATCTCGGGGACGTAGAGAGAAAGCACATCATTGTACTTGGGTGGAGCCTCCTTGTTGTCTACCTTATCAGGATTCATTTTCCAGTGATCACTCTGCGGTATTCCCACAAAGAGCTATACAGACAATAGAAAAAGAGAGTACAAATTTAATCTTTCAGAGACCAAAGGAGAATCCACACATCACATTTTTGTTATCTTAATGATCTTCTCATAGTTTCTTCACAATTACTGATTCCAATCTCCCAACCTTCTATTGGAACAGCGTTCATACCAACTGCCACGGGAACTGATCGGTAACTTCTTAAAGTGATTCCAAAGAGTTTCTCTCGAAATTGTTCGTTTAGCCGTTCAACCAGGAATTTTGACGATTGAGACTCACTTTACGCCTTTTTTTCTGCTAACGCAGAGCTCCGAATTGAAAAATATCAAAAATTACAGGTGGTTTCCGAATCAAGTCTGACGGTGACCCCATGGTCACCCAATCTACATATTCAAAAAATCGGAATTGCGACTTACTGTTGGAAACAACTCAGTTTGTACACTGCATAACGCTACAACAGTTTCGACGATCGCATTTAGATAGTACACCTATCTCGGACTTCTTTTGGATTTGAATCAATCACATTATTATTTATAATATATATCAGAAATAAGCTGGGAAAGTCCTCCGCAAATGTGGGCATTTTTGAGTTGGCTCCAGACTTTCGCGCTATTTTGCTTTAAAGATCAAGGTTGTCTTTGCGGCTCATAAGTGGACTGTATGGTAACCAAGCGAGCTTGAGTCGTGGCATGTCTGGAGTCGCGAACCGAGCTCGAGTGGGATCGGGAGATTACTTGTGAAGACAAAGACATTTTTTCCGCAAATGTATATATGTATAAAAACAATTGGCTAACAATTTTAATTGAAGATGATTAGTTTTAAATTCAGTTTCTTTGTTCCACGGAACACAATTTTTGCACACATTTGCAGTGTGCCTGAATGTAAGCATGAAACGTCTTTCAAAAACAGTCCCGTAACACAACTACAAACCAGTGCTTTTTGCCACTGTCAGGAAACTAAAAAATTGTAAAACACGAGAGGGAAATCTGCAAGATAAATACCTTAATAAATTTGCAATCATAACAAAAATCTAAGTTTAGTTACCTTTGCTTGTGTGCCACGAAGCTCAACTTACTACCGTAATTGGTCAGCCCAGCCTCGCAGTTCGGTGCATGGAAAATGCGGAATCAAGATCGTGGTGTATAGTTCGTTACCGAATCCACAAGTGCGGTGCTGTAATCCACGAGTAAGAGCAGTCGTCGACTGATCTTACATAACATTGTTGCTTCTATTCTATTGTTGCAAAGTAAGTTTCCCCCATTACGTAATATTCATGAATTATGCAGTGGCTATTATCCACTTAGACGCCTTTCTTATTTTGGAATGTGATTAGGGAGCATTTGAAGGTCGGCAGGTTCGGTGGACGTAGTTCATAGTTGGGCGGAGGCAAGCAAGAGTTATTGACTTGTAGGAAAATAGTACTATTTATTAAGGAGGTAACAGATAGAAATTGAGAATCTTGAGCACGAGAACATGCATGGTTTGGTGCAACAATCCCCCAGTATCTGTAAAGCTGGTTTTAGTCTTCAACAAATATTGTACTTTCTTTTTCGAAGTAAAACACACAGCTTTGTGCGTCCCCAATCGGATCACCCCCTTTTATCGTTTTGAGTAAGTTGTCTAATTTTTTGTTAGCGATTGTTGCGCATGCTTTTTCTCCCCCTACAGACAAGGAAAACAAAATGATGCCTGAGAGGCAGATTGGGACTGTCCACTTACATAATAACTTGCTGCGCAAATGTTGACCCTCGTTCCACCCTATCCCCATTTATAACCACTTTGTCACTTTTCCCGTACCACTCCCTTCATGTCTCGCAGGGCGACGTCAAGACTTTTCAGAAAGGCTTTGGCGGAAATTCAACCTGAAGCAAAATAGCAAAAATGTGTTGCATCTCAAATTTTTGCGACGTCATTTCCTGCTGACCACATCCCACGTGTGTTTTATCCACCTGCCATCTGGTCTTGAGGCTTGACCCCCTCCCTCAGCCCTTCAAGTGAGGCCATAATGGGTGCAGCCCCTTTTCAGTATTACTTCAACGTGGCGGTGAAACTTCCGATCATTATTGATATTAAGGGGCAAAGTCTCAAGGAAATGCAGGGGTGCAGTCAGCAGTCCTTGCCTCGAAGCATGAAAGAACTATAAGAAATGTTGGATTGTTTACTTGTGTCCGCGGAGACCATAGCACATACATTTAGCCCGGGTGCGGTGCAATGTTTCACTGCGGCTATGCTACATTATTAGTTTTTTAGATTAATTTACGTATGCTGAAATAAAAATTCCGCTTAAGGGAACAGGTGAAAGGTTCGTCGGAGTAAAAAAAACAGAGGACATGTAAATCAGCCAAAGCGGCTTGCCGTGAGCGTGAGCTATGTTGAGAACTGGTGGCTGTGTAACGCTGTAACGGAAGCAGCACAGACAGAGCGGGTTTTATAGCGCAGGTTGAATTTTTAGCTTCAGTTATTAGTAATCGTTGCATAAATGCCAGGTAACAAGTTTTATTTTTGAAATGACGATGCTTTGCACACCAATACAATAACGACGGTGCTCAATCACGCTTGTGGCTCACCTTACCGGTTTGACCAGTTTCATATCATTCATCGACCTCACTTAAATTACCTCCTGCCTCCTACCAGTAAATTGTACCAGTTCAGTTGTTGCTGCACTATCCAGTTTTACAACTACATTCTTCAGTGTCGTGTCCTGGTGATAGTTAAAAAATGTAAGAGCATCGCTGCAATATTCTGAATATGCTAATGAGCCGACAATGCACTTCTCACCACTACCCAATAATGTCGTATAAAAATAGCTCTCAGTTGAGCTTGTCTCCTAAGGTACATCGGTACTACATCATAGCAAATAAAGTTGTAACGTCTTTTTACCTCCTACCTCAATGCTGTTTCATGTGCTACGGAGCACATGAAGTGGGTGGAGGAAGTGAAATCTGATAACTGGAAGAATACTTTGGAGGATACGGATGAAAAAAGTCAATCAAGATGACTAAAACACCGAGTAAATTTTACACTGTAATCCTCAGTTCACTCATCACTATTGCCATTCCTTTTCCGTGAGCCCTGCATATTCCACAGGGTATGATATATTCCATGTAGCTCCAGAAGTTCTTGATGTGTCCCGCTCTCGGCCACCCTCCCATTGCTTATTACTATTATTTTATCTACATTTTGGACGGAGGCAAGTCTATGGGCGATGGTGATGGAAGTTCGTCCCTTGGATGCCACGTCCAGAGCGGCCTGGACCACTTGCTCGCTCTCCATATCCAAGGCAGATGTGGCTTCGTCCAGCAAGAGCAGTTTGGGATTTCTGACCAGAGCTCGAGCTATGGCAACTCGTTGTTTCTGGCCTCCAGAGAGCTGGGACCCCATCTCGCCCACTCTTGTCTCGTATCCCTATAATTCAGTGAACTTTCATAAGTGATGTCGACTTGAACTTTTTGAGAGTGTGTGATAATAAACCCAGTGGAGATGGGATTCCTTGTCCTTACCGCCGGAAGTTTTATGATGAATTCGTGAATATTTGCCATTCGAGCCGCGTGGATAATCTCTTCCATGGGTATCACCTCCCTTTCATTGTCCCCATAACTAATGTTCTCCTTGAGGGTCCGATCGAAGAGCGCCGGTTCCTGGGCTACTATAGCCATTTGCGAGCGCAATGCTTCCACATTTAGGGACGCCACGTCCACACCATCCAATTCCTGACCACAGTGAGGCACGGATTAATGGAACAAAAGTGATTATAAATAACTTGAATACTCACGATTTTCCCGCTGCTAGGGTCATAGAAACGAAGAATGAGTTGAATACATGTCGACTTTCCTGAACCCGAGGGACCCACCAGAGCGATTTTCTGTCCACGACTGATAGAGAGAGATAGATCTCTGAGGATTTTAGCGGCAGGTCGGGTGGGATAATGGAACGCCACATGGCTGAAGTCAACCTCACCCAGGGAATTTTTCTACAAAAGCAAACACGCTCAGACATGGAAACCAATATAACAAGAATAAATTGCAACATCAAGCTCGTGAATTACTCACGATTTGAAGTCCTACACCCTTCGAGTTTTCAATTGCTGGACGACGATCCAACAGTCTTAGGATTCGAGCTCCCGAAATCTTGGCTTTGTTGTAATTTGGAGCAAATGCTAAAGTCTGGCCGACCATCATGGTTCCGAAAATGAGAGACTCTGCAACTCTAAATATAAAAAAATCATATGGCATACGGAATCCGTTACTTTTTCAAGCTAAACTTGGCCAAGTTACTTGAAAATGGTTGGATACTGCGTTTCCCCATGTTCAACCAAATAAGCACCGTAGTACAAAACTGTGGCGTAGGCAAAAAGTGGCATCCCCTGAGAAAATCCAAAGGTGAACCCACGGAAGTGTGCTCGCTTTAAAATCAACCTGGAAAATACGGGAAAAATCAATATTTAGACGATTGCAAAACTTATTAGATGACTTTTTTCACAGCCAAACTCACTTGTGGGGCCCTTGCAGCGCCTTGTCGTACATGGACACAAATGCTCGTTCACGGCACAGACTGGCCACCGTCCGAATGTTGCTGACAGCCTGGACCGCCACCTGCATTAACAGTCATTTTTAATCCACGACGAACACATCCCGGTTCTGCAGAACTGAAATTTTTGAAAGGGGGCATGAAATGAACCTTCGAAGCTTCTTCCACCGCGCGTTTTTCCTTTACATTCTGTCCTGTCATCAGCTGTCCCTCAAGGTACGTAGTGACACCAACCAACGGAACAAAAGCAAGGGCGACCGCCCCGAGTTTGGGAAGGTAATACATGGATAAAATAATTGCCAGCGTTATGGTTGACAAAGCTTGGACCACCGATCCTATTCGACTCCCTGTCGCCTACTCAACATTAAGTTCAGTCAATTTTACTTCCACTCATCCAAACTCACATGACTGATTTGGAAAATACAGGGAAGAAGTCCTCATTAAATCCCTTTACCCCTTGAACACTCGCAGCATCTCCGGAGAGGCGAGCGCTGAGAGCTCCCACGCTGTTCGATGCATCATCAAACCAGCCTGGCTCTTGCCGCAGGATGGCTTCGAATGCTTTTTTCCTCAGTCGAGCAGTCAGAGCTTCCCCAGCGACGGAGAAGGAGAACATTTGGAAGAACATTGACACCCCGGCCACAACTCCCAAAGCGACAAAATACAGAGCATATTTGTTTGTTTCACTCTGAGCTTCCTCCCGATTGGTGATGCCTAGAACGCCGAGAAATTCTCCAAAAATAATGGCGTAGATTGGCAGGAGACAACCTTGGATGATTGAACACACCACACCGCCAACCATCCACGGCCACTCCGGCATATTCATTTTTAAAAGTCTACGAATTGGAGCTTGGTTTGATAGTTCCTGGTCCTATAAGAGTGAAAAAAAATAACACTATCCACTATCCCAGTCTCACTTACTCTCATCACCTCCTCAGAATTCCACGAAAACGAACACGATACACTTACGGACAGAGAATCTTCTGAAACAGTTGGAACAATTTCTGTCACATCATCGTCCATCGTCAAACTCTTTCTAGGTTGGTTCCCATTTGAATCCTCCGCCTCCACAACGGCCTCGTCAGCATCCAATTCGTCCGAACCATCAGTGACACCCATTTGGGCCATGACGAGCTGGTAATATAATCCTTTCCTCTCCAATAGCTCCTTATGAGTTCCCTTTTCTGCCACCTGTCCTTCATTTATTGAGACGACCACATCCGCGGCCCTGATGGTCGAGAGTCGATGAGCCACAATAAGTGTGGTCCTCCCTTGGCGTGCACGATCGAGAGCAGCCTGAACCACGGCCTCGCTCTGAGTATCCAAGGCAGATGTGGCCTCGTCCAGTAGCAGGATGGAAGGATTGCGAACGAGGGCCCGAGCAATGGCCACTCTCTGCTTCTGCCCGCCAGATAGTTGTGCTCCTCTGTCACCGACGACTGTGTCATAGCCCTGCAATCGCAATAATTTAAATATTTTCAGGCGTGTCACACTTTAGTGTACGGCAGTGTTGACATACGTTGGGAAGTTTTTTAATGAAACTATGGGCATTCGCTTGCATGCAGGCCTGCTCGATCTCCTCCTGAGTCACTCCATCACGACCATACCGGATATTTTCGGCTATGGAGGTGTTGAACAGTACAGGCTCTTGACTCACAATTCCAATCTGAGACCGAAGCCATCCCAGGTGCAGATCCCTCACGTCTGTATCATCCACAATGACCTAACAAGGGAAATTTAATCATATGAAATATAAGGTTTTACACTTGTTACTTGAATCGGCAGAGTATGGACTGTTTAAAGAAACATTACTTTTCCGGTCAGAGGATCATAGAATCTTTGCAGGAGTTGGAGGCACGTAGACTTTCCGCACCCGCTGAAAATCAAAAATATCAGGCTAATGATCAGAGTTCAATGACGGAAAACTCATGAAGCTCAGAAATAGCGCAATGGATCCCCTGGACGGACCAACCTGTGCCCCACCAAAGCAACCGTTTGTCCCGGCTCCACTGTGAGACTGAAGTTTTTCAGGATCTGAAAGAGGGAGAGCCGTTGCAGTACGCATCAATTTAATCATCTGCATCTCACTATCTTGTGACGTCTTCCACGAAGAGAATTGGAAAATAGGATAAATCAAGAACCTCACCTGGACCTCCGCTCTGGATGGATAAGAGAATCCCACATTTTCAAATCTTAATTTTCCCTTCGCTTTCCCCTGTGGCTTTAAACCAGCCTCAGAATAGCTATCAATCTCGGGAGTCCTGCGTACAATATTTTCCCATTCTAAAACATCACTCACATTTTCCAACTGTGAATCCGAAACTGCTAAGCATACCGGTCAATGATTGAGTAGATGTACCCCGCCGAACCACAGCCGATGGCAAAGGCCTCAAAGTAGGATGACGCTTGCCCCAGATTAAATGATAGCATCAAAACACTGAAGAAAACCTGGAACATGGAACCAAAATAATCCGCATTACTTCAAGTTCATTTTCCTGCAGATGGTGATTTCTCAGTTGGTCGCTTACGATGAGCAAGTTCTTCGCAGTGTACGTGGGCTCGTCTCCGGTCAGACAATACTCTTCCTGACCGTCAAGAATGAGCCTGGTCCCGTACCAGAATGCTAAGGCGTAGCTGCAATACATGATGAGCCAGATGAGACCGATGCCAAAACCTGATATGGCTCCGCGTTTCTTCCCAGCCGTCTCCGCATGTTCCAGTCCCTTGTCATACCGCTTCATCTCTACATTCTGACCACTGAATGCCATCACCGTTCGAATGTTTGTGATGGCCTCCTCTGCCACTGTCCCGGCCTTTGCATAGGCTGCCTGCTCTGTAGCTGCTAACTTTGACTGGATCGTAGTGACCACACCCGCGGCTATGGCCAGGACTGGAGCAGATGACAGTGTGACCAAGGTTAGGAGCCACCCGTGCCAGAAGGCATTGGCGAGGGACAGGATACTCGTGGACAGGAAGAATATGCAGAGTCCCACCTTCTCACCCGTCGCATCCTGAACTTTCATGCAGTCCCTGCAAAACCAATCATTGATCATGCCTCCACGTGGGAAGAAATGATCCGTTCGAATCCGGTCCGCTTCAGAGAAAAATCTTACTCAGCAATTCGGGACACGAAGTTCCGGTCCTGGTTCGTATCATACCACCCGACGTTCTGGCGCAGGAGACTCTTCAAGTAGTTTTGCCGAAGCTTGAACACCTAAATGACATAACGACAGCTTTAGTGTCTTTGAAAGGCTCGTTGTTCATCCACAAATTATTTTGTTCCTCCAACACTCACCACATTCTCGGAAACTCGGTTGAAGCTGGAAATGAAAAAGTATCCCACGATCGTCTGACCGAGTCCAAGGTAAACCTCATAAAGCGCCAATCGTTCTATTGTATCCAGCAATTTTCCCTCCCCTATGCTACAAGCAAGAGAAAAGTACGTGGGATAAGTTAGTGGCGAAAAGGGTTCACAACGCTCATTTTCCTACAGGGTAAGAACATCCTTATTTCCTGCTTTTGAGCACACTTCTATTTAGTAAGAATGTTTTCATGTTGTACTCCGTACTTCTCCTCGATTGAGCAAATAAAAGCGCAAAACTACAGATAGCGCATAGGGCGACCTTGCGAGCCTCCTCGTCAACCATATTTATAGAAATGAAAAGCGATAGTTTCATGTAAATAGAGTTTACCTCTGAGGACATTTATTTAGTAGCTCAACCGAGACGAGCTCAAATATAAAACAATGCAGACATTCTCGTTAAATAAACAGATTTTGTGCCAAGAAGAACTCTTTGTGCAAACAGGCCCACCAAGGTGTAGACACTTCGAACAGCACAGACGTCCATTATTTACTTTTGTGTGTCGAACAGTGCTTCAGTTCATCCCCTCCTTTGCAGCCCTCCAAAACTACGTGATCAAAGTGAGCTTAAGTAACCACTTGCATGAATCCACGAGGCTCACGCAAATATTAGACGACATTACGAAGGTTTTTCATCGATGTCACTGTTTGTTGAATCAATTAAGCATAACAAGGAAATTTGCTCTTTGAGTTAGCTCGCTAGCTCGGAAATGAATGTCTGGCGACGCCCAGGATTTGACGGTCAAGGTCGGTTCATTGAACGTCTTGCAATGGGATGATAAAAAGTGGTAAATGTTTATCATCAGATCTCACGCCAGTTATTACTATGATTAGTTATTAGGAATTAATGAAAAAATTGAAATTACTGCTATTAGTAATTTTGATCAAACAGTAGGGCTGGGAAATAATTAGGAATGTAATATGGGACAGAAATTTAGCGGTTGATGTCATCAGCACAAGCTATGCACGCAATCTTATCTAAAAGTGTTTTAGTAATCGAAAATCCACGAATTGAAACCAGCTTCAGCCTCCAACTATTACAATGGGTCAGTATATTTTCACTGAGAGTTTAGCAGTGGAACTTCCATGCAATCAACAGATTCACCACGTGTTATCTGCATGCACTCAATGGCTGTGACATGCGCGAACATGACTTCCGAGATACATTACTCATGTACATTGGGTACAAATTTGTGGAGCCAAAATATTCTGCAGTCATACGGCTTCATTTGGACATAATATTTTTAATTTAACTTGATTGGAAACAAAGAACATATTGAAACAAGTAAAACTTGAACTAATCGCCCTAAGCTCTGCCGTCGCAAGCTACTTCCGTCTCTACCAATCTCGACCTCAGGTAGGCAAAGCATCAATGCTGCCTAAAATGACCCTGAGAGGTTGGACGAGATACGGGAGAGTAACGAGATTTTCGTACATCGATACGCTTTTTTTTGTACACTACAGTCGTTTGATTTAGATTTGCTGGGTGTAGCTCTGTCGTTTTTGGATCGTGTTACTCTGATTCATGGCCTCATCGCGTACAAGTCGTCCAATCTGATACTGTTTAAACGTGGCGTACGTGGAGGATATTGAAAGGAGTAATGTAAAACTCTAAATGCCCACGCCAACGCCACTGATTATTGACTACCAGTCAGCAATTGTCTGCCATTCCGCAGATTTTTAGCTGGAAGAATGCGACACTGTAGTTTGCGACAGCAAAACGTTCGAGTGATCCCTCCGCTTCGAAAAGGAAGCGTGAAAGCAAAGGCCGAGTCCAGCTTTAAGAAGGATGTTTCTACTACAAGGGGATACTCACGTGTCGTTGCCAATAGTTGTTGTGTTTCCACAAGGAATGGTATCACCACCACCCGACACGAGCTCATCAGTTATCTCACCGAAGAGAAGGATCATGCCGGGCATCGTAATTCCAGAGGCGGCAGCTGCTATGGCTCCAATGGCAATGAAAATTTTGTCAGATGAGGATGCAAAGCGAAACTGGCAAAAGGGAAAATGAAGAATAATGAATTGTTTACGACAAATAAGAAACAACTACAGATTGAGGCATGCAACACCCCCAGGGCTGGGAATGTCGTGCTGTGCCGTTCAAATTTAGTGGACAGAATGTTGACTGACTGAGTTTCAAATATTCACCACTTACCAACTGGAAATACGACACAGGAGGTACTTGCGGTTCTGCAGGCTTCGCTTTGGCTTTTTCATCACCATCATCCCTGAAATCAATTTGGATTTTGGTAACAGGAAAACTTCAAACCTTTAGATTTACAGATTTTTGAGGAAGCTTAAAATGGCACTGCAACAATGAACTATTTCAAGGAGAAACTCACGTCTTCTCTTCAGGATTTTTCTCCATTTCCTCCGTTTTACTCGTTTTCCCACCCATTATCAAACTTGTATAGAGTTAAAAGAAACTTGGAACTATAATTTTTGTTGACGCACACTGATACTGATTATTCAAGGGAAATTTTGGCCGTTACTTCGGGTAAAGGTGATGTACATGATGGAATTATTCGTATTGCATTATGCAGTTGAAACAAAAGAGGAGCCTCAGTTTCCGTACAATAACGGTGTCGTAAAGCAAATGCGGGCACAACCGGCACTTCACAACACAATATCAAGGTGCACCGCTAGGCCTTCTGTCGGTAGAGAGCCTACAATCACGGCTGCATGCTGCGAACCACTGTTTCGTTAGACAACGAAGAATCCCACCACTCGCACTTGGCCAAGGTTCGACCATGACTAAGCTCATGATTTTTCATATATGGTCGATAATGGAATCAAAGTAATGGCAACAGTTACGGCCGGGAGCTCTTTATCGGTCCATGTACTCGAATATATACTGTGGATATTTGTTCAGTTTCGCAACCTCCGTTCCGGTTCCTGAATAAAGACCGACAATTGTTCTACGACTCGTCCTTGAGCTTGCAATGATATCGTGTCCAGACATTATGACAAAGCACAACATTTTCTGTGCTACTTCTGGACTCTATCTCCGAAGGCTCCGCCCTAAGCAAACTGTTATGATGATTTGAGGTAAGAGGTGTAATCAAGGTGCGCCAGTGACGGCTTAATGCATGCTACAGTAATGTGAACATACTATTTAGAGTACGATGCCCTCATCATTAATGCTTTCTTGAATAAAGCTTTTACAAGTTATTACCAGAAATATATTCGACTTCTTGGTTATCAGCATGAATTGCTGACCAGATGCTGAATGCCCAGGTGATCAATAAGACGCTTAGTTTCATTCCATTATGTATGCGCAATTGCACGGAGTCCACCCCGGTATTTGGCAAGGTCCCCCGCATTTATTTATGGTAGCAACTCCACACAGGAGTAAGTTATCGAAAATAATCAGTATATACTTCAAATTCTGCATGCCAAAAGTAGGTCCAGAGTCTGTCGAGCGGGTGCAAATGATTTCATTTCATCCAAGGGGCAACATTTTTCCTCCTTCCTTTCACCCTGTAGCATAAATAATGTTCAACAGTTTTCATGAAACTGACAACTTCAACCGGTGAGGTTAGCTCTACAAAACTCCGTTATATATTCACCAAAACAACGGCTCATTGGCGAATAGGCGTAAAGAATAAGCTCTTCTGTAGGGAGAAACATTTTAGTTGCGTGAAAATAGTGTCATTTACGTGTAGTTGTAGTGATCAGACTATGCAAACGTAAATGCTGCAATACTTTGTACAAATGGAATTGTGCGTGAAATTTTGGCTGATTCTGGGTTTTGTGTGTTGCGTTTCGTGAGCTGTGTGTCGCGTACAGGGTGTCTCAGAATGATGCAACTTACTTGCTTCTTAGCTTTTTGCTTGTGAAATTTGAACTGCAAACACATGCATTGGAACAGCTGTTGTGGGTTTTAAGAATTACATAAGATTCCTGTGAATTATTTTTGGCAATTCAGATGTCTTAGTCAAAATTTCACAAAAAATCTAATTCGGCAATCTGGGAGACTCGATACAAATTGAGTGTTATACAGAAGATTTTTAGAGTATAACTTGTAGGAGCTCCCTGTTAGCCCGGTTTTATGTCAAGGATAGTTATTCACGAGGTCGACGCCTGTAGGTAACAACAAATAGTTCCATTCGACATCAACTCAGGATTTTGTGAATGAAGTAAACTCAAAATCGAGAATCAAAGTAAGACGTCAAGCCCTACCTCTGCCAGGACAGTTTTCAAAGGGAGTGCTCCAGCGATACCAGCGTTTAAGTCATTTTATTTTCATTTTCAATTGTTCAGTACTGATGCGGACAAATGCTACAAACGCTGCAGACATGTTGGACACCAAGGTAAATTTATTTGCATGATTTACCTTGAACTGATGGACAACTGAAAGATGAGAGAGAGTAAATAGTATAATTATATCTCATGGATAATCAAGGCGGGTATCATAAACCTCCGCTAAACCATGCTGTAGCATGAAAAGAGGCATTGTCGTAATCACTTTTGGAATGCTTCCTATAGGCAAACTCCACCCCTGCACAATACGAAAGACCTCTAAAAATCGACTGAACCTTATCCTCATACCGGACAACAATGAGAGACAAAGTCCATGAATCCAACGCTGTAATCTCCCCGTCGCAGCTCACCTGTGTTAGATGATATGCAAGGCACATGAAATAGAGTGTAATCACTGCACTGATTAGATGACCAAATTTGTTAAATGATGCAAATTCAAATGCGGGTAAGCTTTATTTTATCATGAACTTGGCTGGGCCCATATCACGGAGGCATCATTTTGTTGTATATACCAGTAACCAACCTGAAGGTTAGAAGCATTTCACTCTAGATCAACAAATGATACTGTAATAATATACGAGTATCTCACCCTGCAGCGCGGCGAATGTCACAGCAACAAAATTCATCAAAATTGTTGTAACTAGATAAGAAACTTGGAAACGTTTGTCATTTGTATCAGCACAAATCGTGGTGGTAACGGTTTTAACAGTACAGTATAGCATATTATTCGGAACACATCGTCACCTTGATACTACATAGGTGCAATACTGGCGGTAGTTTAGCCCAGAGTACGGAAAGAAGTCGTACCGGAATACTCTAATCATAATTGGCGTACCATATGTATGAAAGTGTTATCCGTTTGGTGGATGTTTCATTTTCATCATATAATCTTTTAAGGTTCATCTGTCCGCCAAAATGTCAGCCGCTAACGGTAAGGATCGACCTGAGGAGGATTGACACCAGGAGATTGTACAAAGAAGACGGAATGTGGAAGAGGGGTGGGTACAGACTTGCTCTACTCCTAGAAGCTCGGCTACCGACGTTGCACAACGGCCCCGTACAACATGTTGAGCAAACGTATCTGAAATGAATTGAGTCAAGGTTACAAAAATTGTGCAAAACCTGTTATTGGTTGCACTATACTCAATCATTGAATTTTCATTGAATCATTGAAAACTTACAATCGAGTCCGCTCTCCCATTATCACACAGCCTGGGTCACATCTCTGCGTACAGTTTCGCTTGATAGCTACTGTCCTTTTAGGAATTGTCGCGTTGGGTCCGCTCCCTGTCGTTGAGAAATATATCTGCTTCACCTGCATAAAAATCACATGATTACACGCATGAATATTGGTAGTATATAATCTCGTAGGCTGGGAGTGGGCCTCGCGCTACACTATAGCTCAGCTGCAGCTATAACTGATTCACAAAGAGTAAATACTTGAACCCAAGTTTTGACCATACTCCGTAGTCGCAGCTGTGACATCAAGTAATAGTTATAATTTCAATTTCATTATTTTTCGGTGTATCAATTCGGTATAAATTTCGAATTCCACACTACTCTTCGATAGACATCAATTTAGCTCACATTTCTTCATCCACCGGGTGTTTCAAAATGATGTCCTCGATTTATTTTCCTAATTAAATCTTAATAAACCTTAAGCAATGATTCAGAATTTATGGGAAAGAGGATTCTTTGTGGTTCATACACCCAAGAAATACCAAAACAAATCGCAAATGCTTATTTTTCTTTTAAATCCAAAATCATGTTTCTATGCTGTAGGGTGGTTCAGATAGAATTAGGAACAGAAATCGACACCATCCTTCTGAAGCACCGTATATAAAGTTACTGTATCAAGTTTCATGACTTGAGCACCTGATATGAATCGAATAAAAATGCTCAAATGATTAGGTAGCATATCGGTGTAACAACTACGAACCATTAGAACATTTCGTTCAAGTAAAACTAATGAACTTCAATTCCACTGAAATTTCTATTACAGTTAGACTTACCATGCAAAAGGTCTCATTAATGCTACATATTTGCGCAAACTGTTCATGAGCTGACTCGATCTGATCAATTTCAAGACATTCCGAGTGCAGTTCGGAATGACATACGTAGCAGGTTAGGTTGGACTTTTCCCTCCTTTTGGAATTCTGACTAAGATCGTCAATCCCCACACCGGTGGAAGCTATGAAACCCGAAAACAAACTTGGAAAATTACTAAGACCTCATTCATTTCAACACTTACACTGAGAAAACGCGCAGATCAAGAATCTTACACGCAATAAAATACTGGATAGCACAGAGGAATATTGTGGAAGAAAGTATGAAGTGGTTGTCCATGACTATAGGATTCTCCACATAATCAGAGCGCAGCGCAGGTGAAATCACATTTTAGGATGGAATATTGAGTACAGAACTTTTTTAATTACATTTGAAAATTACTATCCCTTTCAAAATCTGTAGAAAACGATTATGATTGTTGTAAACGTAACTATAAATGCATTCTTTTTTTGTTGAAGATTTGACTTGGAGAAAGTCAGAGGGAAAGTTGAATACAAGGATCGCTCTACACGAGAAGGGATATGAGCTAGACTCCTGCATGTGTACAGTAGTGGCGCCTGCGATTGAAAGCGATCGATGAGAGATACAGCATAGCATAGCTAGCAGTAAGCAATTTTCTGGCCAAGTCGGCTCACACAATTACTATCTTTCGCCAAAATCGTGAGATGTGGGGGAACGGGTAGTGTACTAGGTTCAGGAGCAGATTTGTAGAAGTTCAATAATATCTGTCTAACTCACCTTCAATTGTTGGATAGAAATATGCGATCAATAATGTATTACGTCAAGAAAGGGTTCCAACTATGGTGAATTTGATTAATTTTGTGAGTAAAATCAAAACGAAGGAACCTTTATCAATACTGCGAATAAAAGATCAATTTTCAGAAATTTATTTGATGAATTCAAAATTGCGATTCTGCAAATAAAAGATCATTTTTCAGAAATTTATTTGATGAATTCCTAATTGCGTTTCTGCAAATAAAATGTCAACATACAAATACGATTTGTCTCTGATTTCACATCTAAACATAATAAGTTTTTACACATCAAATGAAAAATTGGGTCACATGTGAATGTGAACTCGGCTGATGGCGTTAGGTGAAGCTGAGTGTAAATTGTTAAAGGCTCTCCAACGAGCTGTGTTATGTCTCTGTTTGTCGTCCCGTTTGAGATGTTGACGGAGCTGAAGCTTCCACTTACAACCATCCATGTAAGAAACCACCATAAACGGTGTCTCGGCTGAAAGATCTAAACTACCCAAAAGGTTTTAATGAGACTGTACCAGAAAAAATTGCGTAGACTCAGCTGTATAATTGATAATATTGCTGAACAAGTTAGCTTAAGTCGTTAATGTACTATAAAGTGCATAATTCTGTGACACAGGGAAGGTAAGGAAGCAAGGCCTACAACATGTCGCCCTCGAACGGGAAACCGATGCTATGCGGATCTAAGAGGTCATCAACGGTCATTACTAATTCCAAACTCCCAGGTGCGTAAATTCAGGTTTACTCTAGAAACAAGCCTCCGAAGTTTTCATCACTCGAGCCGCGGACACCTGAAAACGTCCCCTTGTCAGCCAAACCTGGAACTCCGCACGTAGTAGTTTGGCATTAGTAATGCTTCTACATGACCTCTTAAATCCGCATAGTGACCAGTCTGTGCTGGGGAGACATGTGGGATCCTCCTCTCGAAATTCAAAGGCCATGGCGGTGACGTGGTTTAAAAATTGACGCCCCATTTTTACGTGCGAAGTGAATTTAAGTTTACTGTTTACAAAAACGACAACCTGAAACAAATTTGGGTTGAGATCATACAGAGAATAATACCAGTGGAGCAAGGTCATTGAGTTTACTAATGAGCCAGTTATCCAATTTTCAGATTTGTCCGGAAGACGTGAGAGGTTTAATTTATTTTGTGTAAGTATTCGAGTATCTTATAACTGACCAGAATGCTTACAGTAGTTGTGTACTGCCAAAGTAATGACGTCTAACTACGGCCCAGTTTGCAAAATGTGAGGGCAATGCAGAAATCGTATTTAGCTACATTTCCACGCGCAAGCCACGAAGAAACTGCTATAAAGGATATTCATACGGTTGCTGACGTCATACACGGATACGCTAGTTCTGATCCTATTGTGATCATAAAGATGAACCTTATGTTCTGATTGGTCGTGACGACTGAAGAGACATGTTGGCTATGATAAGCTAGCTCTTCCATGCTGTCATAAATTGATTACGACGCTAAAATTATATAAGAACCTTGACTACAGAATTAATCTTGAGCTGAACCAAAAATTTATCCTAATCGGGCTTGGGTATCACTTCAGATTACTCATTGAGCGAATGTAGTTAATGCATTCATAAAGGACACAATATGTAAACTTTAACATGAAACTCGCATGAGCATGTAATATAGGAAAAGCGGGCAGAACCGGCCATGGGTGGCAGATGGCTCAATTGGCCACGCGGTCTTTGCTTATTATTTTTTGAATTTCATTGCCTCACGAGAAGTGGAAAATGAGAATAAACGGCCGAAAAAATGTCACGATTTAGTACACCAGCGATGTGGATGTGCTTGAATTTATAGTGTGGGTCTGTTGTTGTGAAAACACTAGATTGGTCTGATATCTGGGCCCTAACCCAATCCAACGACCGTAAAAACACCACCTAGTTCCACCGTCGAGAATCAAAAAATACCGCTTACTTTGCTCCTGTTTCCGAAATTTTGAAGATAACAACTGCACAGACCCCCACCACAATTATTAAATCGACGAGCTGCTTCGATTGGTACCCCTCACTACCCCCAAAATAGCTGTGAGCTCGGCAAAGTTCCTCAACAAGGTCCTTCCCCACTACTGGTGTACACTAACTCGGAATGTTTTCAAGATTTTGAAGATAACAATCGCAAAGACCCCACTTAAATAATCAACCCGACAGGCTGCGTCCGTAGGTACTACCCACTACCCCTCCCCAATAAGCAGTGAAATCGACAGAGTTCCCCAGCAGGGTCCAGTCCCACCACTGACTTACACTAACAAGGGGACATTCTTAGGTGTCGGTGGCGCACAGCACCGACACTCTATTCAGCGCAGAGCTTATCCATAAAGATTACCTCTTGCAAAGCAGGAGATGCGGAAACTCAAGTTTGACCTAACCGGAGGGTCACAAAGTTTTGGGGTCAAATTGCGCAAAGGGTGAAAAATCCCCTGTTAAATCCCATAAGGATTTCCCAGTTTTGGATTTCGAGTGATTTTTGAAAATACGCTCAAAAACGGCTCTACTGCTGTTGAATTGGGGTATGATCCACTTT
>WJFA01000786.1:0-29458 GCA_009870155.1 Pseudobourletiella spinata
GAAATCCTACCGTTATAATGCAAATACCGTTATACGAAATAAAATTTCTACTACTAGGTCTACTGGCGGGGAATTGAAAACCCTACCGTTATAGTGAAGAAACCGTTATACACGGAACCGCTATAGACCGAATTGACTGTAATGGCAGTGGTAGTGATCTTGGGTCCTTCTGTATGAATGTCAGAGGTGGCGAGAGGCGGGAAGCCGAAATTAGTTTTAGTAGTGCGAAAGGCGAAGTTACCATCTCCATAGTTTGATGTTTGGTGTTCGAGGCCATTGAGTAGGGGGATTAGTTTGGAAAATGCCGCCTTAAATCGGCGGAGGGGATTTCCAGGTTCATTACCGGAAGGATAGGAGCTCCAGATTTGGCACATAATACTACTCGGAACTATCAGGGCTAGGGATATCTTTTGTGAAAGGAATCAGCCGACGACATAGAGTTCTTTAAGGGTGACTCTGGTCCCTGCATCCGCTGTAATGGAATTCTATTTAGTGAGAGAGGTCCTTGGGATTAATTAATCATCCCATTTGCATGTAGACTTGGCTGGGTTCCGAGTTAGATGCAAACGGACTCTCATGCCATTGCTTTGTGACCACTAAAGGTTTCTATAGTGACTCACTACGTGGCGGCTCAGGGATGAGCCTTCCACAATAGATTCTGGGAGGGACGAAGTGTGTAAAGCTTGATTCCAACGGATCAAATTCCTCACATTAATTAACTTCCATCTCGGTAACATTCTCATCTCACTGCTTATTTGCGAAGACAATGAGAAACTATCTCCTAATCCCGAGCCATCTATAGGCTCCACCACTTCTTCCCACCGCCGTCTTGTTGATTTCTTTGTCCCGCCTCTAAAAGACTTGAAACGAGGTCATTTTGTACATGCCAGAATATAGTAGACCATTCCTAGATGATCTGCGCAGGAGCCCAACCGGTCAGATCATTAGGAGCGGGGAAATTTATGTTGAGCGACCCCCTCCTCCGGGGACGCTCGTACATTATACACGCGGCTTCCCGACTGTGCTCCCTATGTTGTCCTTACTGACTTTCCAGGTGGACGAAACAGAGTGGGTTTTAGGCCTGTCCATACTACTCCGTGGAACACTGGAGGAGTACATTGCCTTCTGCTACTTTATCTATGACATCAACGGTGACCGGCTGCTGGGCCGGGATGAATTATTCTTCTGTTTGAAAAATTGTCTTCTCCGAACGGCCGGGATTGAGGAGGACGTGGAGGAGAGCATTAAGGACTTGGTGGAGGTAGCCATGAAGAAACTGGATGTGGACAGGAATGGGAAAATCTCCTTTTCTGACTTCGAGACGGCTGTGAGAAATGATCCCCTGCTCCTCGAGGCTTGTGGACCCTGCCTCCCGTCTGCTCGTGCCATCAATGACTTCTTAACCACCTTCACCACCAAGTATAAACCTCCCAAGCTCTCCCTCAGAGCCATTCTCCCAAGGAAGGGCGGGATCATTCGCGGCGGAAGCGTTTCGAGGGGTGAGAGATCTGTTAGCATTTTGAGGTCATCACCCCAACGGAAAACTCCGGACAGAAAGTCACCCGCCACTAGGACTGCGAAGTGAAACTTTCGAGAGTTTCAGAAAGGTGTTATGGTGTTTTAGGGAAAAGTGAGAGGCTGTCCGTCTTTCGAAGCAGCAATATTTACTAGGGCATTAATTATGCGTCTCAATCAACACAGTCAATAGATCATTTTGCATTCTGGAAACAATATAAAGTTAAGCTAATGCACAGCACTGTTATGCAACTCATTAGTTATTAACTAACGCAGGTTTTCATGGGATGGGCCAGATTATAATCTAGATTGCAGATTAAATTGCCGACTGCAGAATGCGTAATCTGTAATCTGGCAATAATTTTAAGAAGAAAGAATCTGTAATCTAATCATGTGACTGAATGAAACAATCTTGAATCTGTAATCTCAATAAAAACGTATGGAAGTCGTGTAATTGTAATCTGTGATCTGAGCACAACTGACTTTGCGTGATCAGAATATACATAATCACAGATTAACACAAGATTTTTGTGTTAACCTGTACTGTACGTTGTAATGTGATTAAAATAATATATAATCTGTATTTAGGTCAAAAATATACAAACAATCTGTAATCAGAAAAAAGTTTGATTAATCTGTAGTAATCTGATTTTTTTTGCCTAATCTGTAGTTTGTAATCTGCATAGAGATGTAAAAACTTCAGTAATCTAATCAGCAATCTGCATAGAGATCTAAAAACTGCAGTAATCTAATCAGCAATCTGCATAGAGATCTAAAAACTGCAGTAATCTAATCAGCAATCTGATTAGTTGGGTCCATAATCCACCCATACCTGTTTCTGATTTACCAAACACCTTAAAAAGCTCATAACTGATACGTAACACAAACCTGCGTTCATTTGCTATCAAGAAACAACAACTACATTAATAGCATCTTTGTAATTATTTACGTCATAGTAGCGCCTGGAAAAACGAAAATTTGCCGTTTAAAGAAAACGAAGAAGGACATCGTATTGAGCCACTCTTTTACAAAATGAGAGGGTGAATAATGACTCGACACCTCTGGAACTGATGTGAATGATTTTAGGCTGTTTAAATTATGAGCCCCCCAAATTATGCTAATTTGAAATGAGGCATTTCAATTCATATGAAAAGAGAAGATAGGAGCTTTTGCAGTTTAGCGAGTGATCCTCCTTGTATGATTCATGTCACCATAAAATTACATCCCAGGTTTCAACGACTTCCCGATCTTGTCTCCTTTCCAACGAGGACATAGCCATCAAGAACTATGTGCTGCTGAAGCCGGAACAGCTGTGATTTACACCTGCTGCCTGTGTCAGTTTCTACTGAATAGACAGAAGAGTGTTTTCGGGAAATATTTCCACAATCCATATTTTTTGAAGCAATCCAAATGTTACACAGCCTGAACCAAACTGCAACAAATGACATCCCATCTCCGGGGTCAAAAATTTCTCGATGGCTTTAGACTTACTTACTGTTACAAGGAAAAGAAGTGGCAATTGCAGCTGGTGTACCACCAGTTCCCTGAAGCTCTACTCAAAAGTTTTATTTCTGCGAACAGACTTTTCATGTTTATGTCTCGTCCGGGCTACCGGCTGAATCGGACGTTTTCATAAGGGTGCATTTAGATTTAGATATAATTTTACATACGAACTTCACAAGAACCTTCAGAACGGCACTCGGGTTCTACGATTTCGAGCTCGGGATTCACCCAGTCTCCGCATAGCCTCAAAGGCAGTAGTTTTGTTTTGAAACTTCTACTGAATCTTTCCATCATTAATTCCAATTCTATTCTATTCTATTTCTACTGTTTCCATTCTATTCTAATTAACAGCGTTTCTAGGAATGGTACAAAAAAACCTTATTAGTTTCAACTTATACAAATTCAAACCAAAATAGATGAACTCTTGAGGTATCATCGTTGCGTAAAATGTTAATATTTTGCACCAATGCCTTTTCGTTGGCTTTCAGCTTCCATACCACTTCCAATCCCACATATTCTCCCAATATTTTAGTCCTTCATTTCTAGTCACAAATCTGAAGGCGGATCTTATGGTGCAATGCCTGTAATGACATTACTGCCAAGAAAATTAGCTGGATATATAGGTTTTAACTTCGTTATTCCAGCAAAACGTAATCTGCTGGCACCACCATGTCTAAAACCGTGTTAGAAGCCTCTCAAACGACGATGTCTTTGATTGAATATGCAGAACCGCTTTATGTACTTCCACGTACCATCCTCTCGGTACTCTTCCAAAATATCAAACCCACTGCCTAATACGCTGCCTGAAACCTCTAGTATTTACCTACTTTATCTGCCTGGCCATTAACGTAATTGAAGTCAAACGCCTATTTTATAGGCTTCCCTTGGACTTATCTGGAGTCTACTGCCTATTTAATAGGCAGGCAGAAGTCGCCTGTCTGCATCCCACTGCCAATTTAATGGGCTAGCAAAAATTTGCCCGCCTGGAGCCATGTAAATATTTTCTACAAATTGGGTGCCCTTTTTTACGCAAGCTATTATTAAGCTAATTCAACAGCCTTGACTTTAAGATGTCAAAGAGCCTGCTTGCATGCATGAAATGCTGCCCTTATTTCATTCCCATTAGAACTTAAATTTTGTTTTGCCAATCTACACTGTCCTCCGTAGAAGTATTTAGCGCAATTGTGAGGTTAAAAGTTGTAGAAGTAATTCTATTGCGATTGATACGAGTCGGTGATTGATGCCGGTAATGCCATGAATCGATCACTACAAGGAATTTTATTCATGCACCGCACAACGTAAATACTAAATTTGCAGCCCGTGTTGCAGATCCTCGCCGCTCGCCTAGCTGATCACGCGCCATAAAAGAAAAACCACGGGGTGGACGTTCAGAAGGACCTACACAGCTGCCATCTATCGACTAAAAATTAAACTTTTTCAGCTTCATCTCCTTTCAGGAAAATGCTCATCATCCACACATTTTTAACAAGTTTATTCCACTGCAGTAGCATATCCTCAATCTATTTGACCAGTGAAAAAAATTTGCGTTCTTCAAGCTCTGATCATCTGATTTTCTTCGAATCCACGCCAATTAAATTCCTCACAGATTCGGTAGAGACTCCTAGTAAGGAGCTGGCGCCAATCTTAATGAATATTCAAGCGGGTCGGCGACGGAGGAAAACGACGACGACGAAGACGAAGATGAGATTGAGACGGAAGAAAAAGTTTTAGGTGCCTAACGTTTTTATATATGCAGATCACTCTGAATTTGTAATTACGTAAGCCGGCTCGGGTCTGATTGATTTGACAGGAGACAAAGGCTGATCCTTTGGCTTCATTGGGAAACCAAGGCAGGTCTCCGTCTCCCAATGAGAGCGTCCCATCATGTGTGTATTTGTAATGCCTCTGCGTTCGGTGGTGGGAAAGTCTGGGAAAAATCATATGATGATATCATTATGTAGTAATGATTATATGGTTATGAAAAAATATTGTGGAATTCCCGTAAGGTGTTGTCTACCTGGTGGAGCCTTGAGCACTTGATAATTATTCATGCGTCATTATTGATGCTTCGTAGCCGTTGCATTCTTATTGTGTAGCGTGTAATATAGCGCTCAATCAACGTCGCCGACTCATCCAGTCCGCAGCAGCGACAACGCAGAGGGTCCAATTAAGGCTTGAGGGACTATTTTGCTCCTTTATTATTTCGTACTACTGGGTAGTATTCCCAGAAGTCGATACAGAGTCAAGTAGTTTGAGCAAACTGGAAATATATGCGCTTTACTTCGAACATCCATGTATGCGGCGGCTTTCGGTTGATAATTGCACAAAAGTTGAATGGACTCTGCCAGTTTTCCTGATTACGGTGCGATCTTAAATATCATCGATGGTGGAGGATTATTTGGTGCTAAAACAGACAGAGAGTTGGAGTTTATAGCGTCATTATTCAACACCACGTTCTCTTGTTTCTCTGCTGTTATCAGCGTGAGTTGATACACGGGGTCAGGGGTATTTATACCAGAAGACGGCTCGACTCATTCAGTGTGTCCTCAAGAGATAGTCTGTTTCACTCACTGTAGTGCTCAGGAGGCAATTAAGATATGCAAAGACGAGGAGAATATAGGGAATACCATATGTTTGACCGATGATGTTTGGAAAATTGTGGGCGAGAGATTAGGGTAAATCTATGGATTAATCATGTGCTGACGATATGGCATTCGGAATGACACTATTATTTCCCATATGAACTCATCTTCTTCCCCAACTAAGTTTTGCTCCAGTTGCCTTCCAGCTTTGAATTCTGTGTGACGAGCCAAAGGGATTTCGTCTGTCAAGTACAAGGAAAATGGAACCGAGTGTCCCCGCCATTGAACCTCCTGCAGTGCTCCAAGTCCCGATAAATGTGCCTGAAAAGCTCCTCATGGGCCCTGGCCCATCAAATTGCTCTCCGCGTGTGCTGGAAGCCATGGCCCTCCCGGTCTTGGGCCACATGCACAAAGAATTCCTTCAGGTAACTTTTGATTATTTCGACGTCAATAGATTGTTTAGTTGCACGTGTGTGTGTGTGTGTGTGAGTATGTTCAATTGCAGGTTTGCATGTGGATTTTACCACGCGCCTATGCAGTGTCCATGTGTTCATATATGTGAGCATGTGCGCGTTTCTGAATATGCTCAATTATTCCTTTGAGCATCGCTTGATGTACGAATGGGCTAATGGAAATGAATAAGCGCATGTGCCTTTTTACGTGAGCAATTTTACAAAGGTGCACATGTAAGTGCACACAAAGTGTCCACTCGGAAATGTGGGATAAGCGTATGAACGAATGCGTAATGCACGCACAAAATATTCAAAATTGCGCATCCGGAGTATGTTATAGCCAGAGAATGGGTTTCTATGTGCGCGTATGAACATGAATGTGAAGATACCAACTATGTCGCAGATCTTAGCCGAAGTTCGCGCCGGACTCCAATATACATTTCAAACGACGAATCCATGGACGCTAGCCATCAGTGGACCCGGTCATGCGGGCATGGAGGCTGCGCTGGCCAATATTCTGGAGCCAGGGGACGGTGTTGTTGTTGGAGTCAACGGAATTTGGGGGCTGCGAGCTGCATGCTTGGTCCGACGTCTCGGTAAAAGATACAAAACTTGAAGTCCTGTATGAGCCCTTTAATGGTTCATCCTATCCCCCTATCCCAATTTGAACTGGGTTATTTCAAAGGTGAAAATCATAATTTGGAATTTAAATTTTCAGGCGGTGTGGCACATGTGGTGGAAAAACCACCAGGACAGCGGATCCGAAAGCGGGACATTGTGGACGCCCTTCAGAAGCATCGGCCAAAGGCTCTTTTCCTCACCCACTCAGAATCCTCCACAGGAGTAATGCAGCCTTTACACGGCGTTGGAGACATTTGCAGGAGGTACAATATAAATAAATATTCCCAGCAATGTGTCTACATTGCCACAACTACAGTTGCCAGTAATCTTTCCTTCCTTCGCCATTCCTGCATCACTCCATATCACCTCACTTTGGGTCGCCATTCAACAATTTCCCCCAATTTCACCTCCCACAGAATCCACTCTCTCCCTCATGATTACGAAATGGTACCTTATAACTGGAAATTGTCATTTGCAGTCACAACTGTCTCCTCGTCGTGGACACGGTTGCATCCCTCGGTGCTGTCCCGTTCTCTGTCGACCTCCTCAAGATTGACGTCTGCTACTCTGGCTCGCAGAAGGTTCTTGGAGCTCCTCCAGGGCTCGCTCCCATCACCTTCGGACCCCGTGCAGTGTAGGCAAAACTCTGGCACCATACAATATTTTTATATGCTGTACATTTTCCGAAACCACCGCCGTAATAGTATAACCACCTCCAAGCTCCACCGACAGCACAGGAGTCTTCCTCCTCTGTACTGCATGCCTGTCTGTCTCCTGAAGTCCATGTCCAATTTCTCCCGTTGCCCCACTTTTCACGCCGTTTTACTTTCCTCTTCCTCCTCTCCGTCTCTCCAAAAAAAACCATAAAACCAAAGAGAATAGAGAGCTCTCTGCTCAAATCTGTGAGTGAAGAGGAAATCCGTTTTACGTAGAAATATTACGTCATGACTGCTGGTAGTAATGATGAATACACGTACCATAAATACACCTATCATGAATACGCTACGTGCCGGACACGCATTCCTACGCTTCCCCATGTGCAGGCTTGTAAATCAAGGGATATTCAGTTATTGTACAGACTTTCTTTTCATGTCACCGCTACCCTCTCGTCAGTCCCGTTCCAGGAACACACGCAAGTACCACACACGCTCCATCACTTACACATGGCCAAATAATCCTACTCCCTTTCAGGAGTTACAGTAATCTTCCCCAGAATTGTCCCATTCACATGGCGGAAAATGATGATTTTCTCACTAATTGTATTCCTATACCCCCACTTTTCTTGGACTGCGGTAGTCACAGCGCTCCCATATACATTATCGGATCCTATCCCTGTAATAATCCTCAGAATTATACCATCACATATGGATTCTATCCTCCGTGGTGGCAATTTTCCTTTACATTGCAGTTAGCGTTTGCGGGATTTTCCTCATTCCCACCAAGGTTCCCATCCTCTTTAACTCACTCCTTTTATCTCTCCATCCTTGCTTATTTGTGACATTGAAAAATCCGTCAGGTGGAATCAATGACTGTCTGATCAAAGGGTTAACAACTGAGGATACTACCTCTTTGGCTCCGCCGCCATCCATCCTCATCATCGTCTGACAATCCCAAGTGAAAATTCTCATTCGTCAGTATGTATTCCAGTGGAAAATCAGGTGTGCGTGTGTGTGTGTGTGTGTGTGTGTGTTTGTATGTGTGCATATGCTCTACCCCATCCTCATTCTTTGAATTCTAATTTGCATGAATCCAATTTGTCCCCGATTGCCTGCGTGCCGTAGTAGTCGTCACAGAAGTTGTACTCGTGGTGGCAACTTGCCTAGAATACTCCAACATCGCAATCCTAATACACGGTTTACTCTTTTCAGGGGTGGCGTCTTTCGTCAAATAATTGCATGTATCACATACAAACAAACAAATACACACACACACACACATACACATACAGTCCACAACTCCAAGCTCATAACTCGAGTCCCAAATTTTTTAAGTCGGAGGGCTGTGCACGAGCCGGGTTTACACTACCAGCTCCCCCCCCATCTTACTCTCGCGGTGGCAGCTGTAATCTCACTCACAGTCTGTCACAATATTCCTCTCGGGAGGAGTGAGTGGATGAGTGCGGCCGATGAAGATGATGGTGGACGAGACGACATGAGTTGGCCGCCCGGTATTTTTGCATCCACATCGTGCCTCTTCTCAAGCTCCAGCTCACACACGGGCTCACATGCTGGTTGAGGCACATCGGCAGCACATCCGAGGGAGCCGAGAGAATTTACGGAAGAGTAAACAAGCGGGGAAGTGGGGGGGTGAAACCTTGGAAAATGAGACATCTTAAATGTCAAAACCAAGTTAAGGATTACGTATGTACACATTATGTTTTTTGGTCCGAGAGGAATGAGGTGGTATTTAATGTACCACATAGCGGTAATACCAGACGTATGTACGCAGTAGCTCTGACTAAGCTGCAGTAATGATGAGGCTCAAGTACTACCACTTCTGCTACTATTGGCTGACTGACGAGTGAGAGAGCTGCAAAGGAGATGCTGGCGGAAAGAAGAGCACCCGAGGAGATTTGTGTACTTACAGTGTGAGGAGTCGTCGTCGACGTAGCAGTAGTGGAGGACCTGAACCCAATCAATTATTCCGCACTTAACAGATCTGTGACTTTTATGACAAAGCTCTATTTTCCAGGAATCCCTCGGGAAATGAGCGGCAGCGGCGGCGGCACAAAAGTCACCCAACAGTCTACTCATTCCCATTTGCGCACACACGTACACTTTAATATGTGTGCATAATATGCACTCCCTACTAAACTCATGTGGAATATTGGCGTGGTGGTGATCCGCCTGTGGCGAAGGTATTCCTTCATCACCCCCGCAGCCAATGTGTCCCCCGCATTCCTTCCTAAAGTCCCAGACTAGACAGATCTTGTGAGCCCGTTAATATCTTCCAGTATTTTTCCGCAGTTATTTTGGCGAGATATTAAGCTTAAAAAAGTTCAAGTAGCAGGGGCATGTATTCAAGTTTCTTCCATGATTTTACAGGGAAGCGATTCGGGCGAGGAGGTCCAAAGTCAAGTCCTTCCTGCTTGATATGAACTTGTTGGCCAACTACTGGGGATGTGATGAGGATGGTGAGCCGCCGGCCTATCATCATACCCCGCCGATCAACCTGTTCTACGGTCTGCGGGAAGCACTGGCCATCCTGGCGGAGGAACGGTTGGAGAACGTGTGGGCTCGCCATGGCCAGGTAACTGGGAGGCTTTATGATGGACTCAAGACACTTGGGCTGGAACTACTAGTGGAGAATCCAGCGGACCGGCTACCCACAGTGACAACGGTGAAGATACCCCCAGGCGTCGACCCTAAATTCATACCTCAGTACGCCATGGACAAGTAAGTGATGCTGGCTGATGAATGAGGGGTATATAGAGTTACATGGGGATTAGTGTACTGGGTCCTTCACACAGCTCAACATGAGCTCCTGCAGGGGCTACATGCATGTTCGTCACTTTGCATAGTGTGCCTGTAGTACATGACCTGGCGCCGTTCTAATTGCATTAATTTGTAACAAATTTTCTTCACTCCTCATTTGTTTACATTTTGATTTGGGATGACAGCGGCGGCGAAAATGGAGAAGGAGACTGTCAGTCAGTTGTCATTCACCTCCTATTCTCCTCAATCAAATATCCCGGCTAATTAATTAACTTGTGACCAAGTGTGGAAATTTATGGTTTCTTAACAACTTTTACTAAATGCACAGCACAAGTCGGCACTAAACTGGTTTCTATATACAGTCCCATCATCGTGACATTGCTATCGTCATCCTCACCGCTTTATATATGCAGCCTCGGATTACGGTGCGCTTCATCTTCGTCATCATCTCCATCTTCTCCGTGTGTATTTGTGTGTTTGCGTGTGTGTGTGTGTGTGTGTGTGTGTATGTGTTTTTGAGAGTATGTATGTGTCTTTTTGTGTGCATGTATGTGAAGGGAGAGTTGATGGTAGTTGATTATGGATTTATGCTGGGGGTGTTAAATGCTCTCGCATTTATTTACTTTTCATTTCATTCCGTGGAACACATTTCCGCGGTGAAGCGGCGCCAGATTTAAATTGAATAAATTTTTTATGCGCTCATCATCATCCTCCTGCTAGAGCAAAGGGCTGAAAAGGGAGAGAGAGAGAGCGGGCGGGACGGTGTTGTAGCTGTAGCAGTAGTAGTAAACAGACTCCGTCAGTCCGTCCGACCGAAACTACGTCAGCCTGCATCCAAGTGTGAATGTCTCCCCTGTGCCTGTATGAGCTATCATTGTCGTGGGAATCTAATTTTATTTGACAGTGGCGGAGAGAGCAGGAGAGGTTGAGTTGAAGACGATGGGGGGAGGGGGTGCAGGACTGTGAGAGTCCGTTGCACTATTACCACTACGACCACCATCACCTCTGTGTACCACCGCCGCTCCTATGGTTAATACGCTAGTCACAGTCTGTCGCCAATTTGTTCAGGGAGGATATGACAAGCAATATTTTGCCGTCAAGACGGCAGCCATATTTCTCCCCCAGTCAAATCCTTTCCCAATGGATCAATTGGCTCTCTCTCTCTCTCTCCTTTCTGCTCTTCTTAGATCCTGCCTGCCGTCTTCTCCTTCTCATGATGACTCTCCTTTGGCATGTCGTGCCTTAACCACAGGAGTTTTTGCAAGCCTGCTCTCCCTGTGTGTGTGCCTAAAAGTAAAATGAGAGGATCTGATCTGTCGTGGAGCGTTTGGGTTATATGGTGCCTATGCCTCTCCGTGGAGTACACAGTCCGCATCTGTGTGGGTCTGTGGAGGGCAGAAGGATTTCAAGTTGAGCCAGGACATCTCAATATTTCTGCCAAGGGATAAATGCGTCTGATTAAAAGTCATTTTCATTGACAGAACAATTCACTTTGCTCGAGGTTGCAGTGGGGGAAGGCGCCATCCAATTTCCAAATAAATAAATAAACATCACATCTTCTTCTCCTTCTTCCTCTCCCTTCGCCTCCCGTTCAGCTTGAATATTCTCGAAACTCTCTCTCTGTCTCTCTCCTATTCCTCTGAAATCATGCAACGAAAAAAATTATTAATCTCCTTCCTTATCATGAACATTGTGGACGTCGTATCCCCAACAAAATATTTTGCACATACACACACACACACACACACTCACAAACGCACGCAAGTCAATTTCAACAAATTTCCAACCCATGCCATGAACGCTACCTGTTGCACACATATAAATGCGTCACAGTTGATAACAGAATGCATTGCACTGGTTGCGAGCAACTGGGATACTGGAAAGTCCAGTAAACGTATTCACATGTTCACTCCACAGCCAGCGGCAACATGTAGAGCACGCAATGGTGGAGAGCCCCATAGTGAAACTTGCTACTGGAGAATCCTCTCACTAGCTCTATGGTGGAAAACTACAGTGTATATCTTGAATAAAGAAATAGAGCTGCAGCAGCTTCCTTGCATACATTTCCGGACCCCAGAGACATAGAGGTGACCTTCGACTGGGGCAACATTAATATTCGTTTATAAGGTCAGTAGAAATCTCTTCACGGCGACATAGAAGCCCTTGAGCCAGAGACCTGGGCGAAAATAGACAGAATAATATAAAAATAAATAAATATATAGTAATCAATAATGATGCAATCATAGGCCAATTAGTACTAAACATGGATAATACTGATTCAACTAAACTTGCTCACAGTAACCTTGAATCTCGCTCTCTGCCGTTGAGAGGTCTGCAGCTCAGAAATAGAATTTAATTCAGGATTATCTCTTCTAGTATAAACGGCCCGTATGATAATCCCGAGCGAGATATTTGCAACCAAGGTTACAAAATATATACTCGCTCATTCAAACCGGTAAAGTTGAAAATACTAGTGGATGGTGGCATTGAAATGAACGAATGTGGGGTTACACACTGACTTTGGGTTGGTTCGAGGAGTGAGGGAGGCACTGTCGCGGACATTGCCTACGACAATCAGTCCCACTGTAGAACTTGGGCCGGAATTTTTACGTCGCGACATATCCGTTTCCACGCCGCGTATCTGACGGAGCGTTAATCCGATGTAAAGGCAGTCACTCCACGCGGCAGAGCTGATGGTGGTCTCGCTGTACCAATTTTGTAGCATCGTAACAATGGAGAGTTGAGCCAGCCGGGTCATTGCATCTGTTTGACATTGACATATGACGAAATGTGTGTGTGCAAGCACACCGTTCCCCTGTTCTGCATACTAACACTAACAATAGTCTGATCAACAAGTTGTTGGTGAAAAACTCATATCTTATAGCTTGTAGACTGTGACATTATTATTATCAATGTATATTTTGCAGGTATCAGGTGGAGATCGCAGGTGGTCTGGGTCCGACGGCGGGGCTCGTATGGCGAATCGGACTCATGGGCTTCAACGCTCATCCCGCCAAGGTGGATCGCGTCCTTCAGGCGCTCAAAGAAGCTCTGGAATTGGGAAAATTACATGGGCGCCTTTGAGTTTATCAAGATAGGGTGATTATCCGTCTCGCGAGACGTCTACACATAACCCATTATCAGCTACTCCCTTAAATTCACCATCATGGACATTTATCAAACTCATTTCCATTCATTTATTGTTATTGTTGTTACTCACTTGTGCGTATGAGTGCTTCCTAATCAAGCTGCTGTTGCTACTAGTACTACTTCTACTACTATTACTCCTACTGCTACCAATACCACAACCAAAAGCTGACTCGCTGCGGGGAATATTCTCCACACTGTGTAATCCGCGACTATCTGCACATGTACTTTTCCTGTACAACAAACCAGAGTTCACAGATGTAAAAGGCACACTTGACTCATGCTCAGCAATTATTTTCCATGAATTCCATCATTATCATTATTATCTTCATCATTCGCTAACCTTCTCTCTGCACATGTGTACAATTGAGTCCAGAACCCTAAGGCAGACGTACTGATCCTTATCAGGGAGAGAATAACAGCCGGGTCAGCCGGTGGTAGCTGCTTACGTCAACTAACTGCCAATCTCCCTCCTCTTCCCATCAACTCCTACATGATGTTGCCGTGTGTGTGTGTGCGTGTGTGTGTGTGTGTGTGTGGCGGCAGAAGGAGTCGAGGAGGATACCTTTAATTGATTAGAATAACATTAACTGTCAGCTGTTGCAGAAAAGCATTACAAAAGTCGATAATTAATATGAATACGCAACGGTAGCACGAAATATTAGAGTTCCATGATTTGAGAGGAGATGTCGCAACTGACCGAGTGAATTGGTGAGGGGACACCACGGTGACCTTGAGGACACCTATAATGTTAATCCTCGCATTCATGTTTTCCTTGTCGTGAGCATAAATATGGCTCTACGAAGCCTCATGAATCCTGCTGAGCAAGATGGAGGTGGATGGTGTGTCACCTCATCAAAGACGGCAACGGCGGCGGCGGACATGTGCGGCGTAAATTAGCAAAGGCGGCGGCGAGCAGGTACACCTACATAAACAAAAATAATCTCTTCGCAAAGATAATTCCCAATCTCGCCATCCCTTTGTCTCATCTCACTATCTAAGTAAGGGCGAGGGATGACATGGTGGGGTTGATGAGGATGAGGAACGTCGCCAACAGAAGCTTTGTTCTCCTGAGCATGTGATCTCATCGCAGCACCTCCGTCCCTTGTCGGCATCAAGCTTGACAGTTATTATTGTTCCAAGAGTCATATGGATTTTGTGATGAGATGAGGATGGGGAGGAAGTGGAATAAGAGGATTTTCTACGAGTTTTTGCAGCCATTAGCAAGGAATCGTCAGCTGGATGGCTTGGGCTTGGGCTGGAGGGGTCAATTCTTGAATGTTCCAACCGCAGTGGCTAAACGGGATGGAGCAGGAACGGCGGTATCAGTCACTGTTATAGTTTTTCAAAATCTCAAACATGTTGCCAATCATCCTGGCCGAGCTACATTACATTCCGGAGTGTATATAATAATAACGGATGAGGGTAATCATACGAGTAGCATCACCTTTTCTACTATATATGCCACCACCACCGCCGCCTGTCATCCCTCTTTCGACTTGGTCAATTTGGAAAGGTGGAAGTCGTGACAAATATGTCCCATTCATCCATCCAGCCTGGCTGAAGACGAGGTAGCCTGAAAAGAGAATATGAGAGGCGGCATGAGAGGAGCAAGTTCTCCATCACGAATTTCCTCCTCACGACTCCACAATTGTCACAGGGAGTGAGCCTTTGGAGAATGAATGAGGATTAATTTATGTAAGCGATTCAGATTCAATCGTGACCCTCCCTTGCCTACCTTCTCTCTATAAACTCCAGTCGACCTTTGTCCCCACGTCGCGTGTGGGTATTTGGTTTAGTGTTACGCACTCTTCCACGCTCCTGTTGTACATCTTCTCACGTCGTCGTCGTCGTCGTCGTCGTCGTCATCGTCATCATCCGCCGTCGCCGTGATCCCGCCGTGCAGCACGTTACTGGTGACGATTTCCCGCTGTTCACCACAATCAAATCTTGTTGTGGGGGGGAGGGTGGGAGGAAGAGGAATTGATTCAATTGTTAATTTGCAATGAGGGATAGACGACTACATGATTTGCTAAATCCTCTCACAGTCAGTCATAGTTAGCTGACGGACGGACGAGCCACGCGGCCTCCTACATTACCATTGTGGGCCACGTATTTTAGAATGGTGCTCACTTTGGGCTGGGAGCATGGAGTTACTAACTGAAAATTAAATCAGGGGGATGGAGTGACTAATAAATTTGACTGGAAAATTGCGTTTGAATGAGAGGGGAGTAGCGCTCGATCATTTTCAAGATTAGATCCGTCAAGGTGTTGAGGATTAAAACGTATAAGGCGCATTCTCATCACACGGATTCCCCCGCCTACTCCCTTTAGGATGATCAAAAGTGATTGGAAAAATCAGAGGACTCGTGATGATGGTGGAGATGATGATGACGGCGGCGGTGGCAGCGGCGACGGCGACTGCCGCTAAACTTCCATTCAGAGCTCCACGCCGTCATGACTTACTTTGTAATCCTACTCACATATGTGCTGGGAGGAAAAAAGTCCAGCCTCACCTTTCTCAACAAATAAAAATCATTAGAATTAGAAACCTAAAAGCATGAGTCTTCTTTTATCACCGAGAAGCGTCATGTCTCATTCATTATATACATTACGATGGCGTGGAAAAAATATTTGTGACGTATCTTTTGTCCCTACGCATTTAGTAGTGTACACACACACACACACACACACATCTAGTCCCTAAAATCTTATTATTAGTTTGCGGTCACACACATACACACACACACACACACACAACTCCATAAAAAATCCATCCCCACATACACTCATTACTTATGAGCTCACATACAAACAAATAATAATACAAAAGTCCGGCTTGATTTGAAATCTGACACTGACTGCGCCATACCTTTCCATCTCTTTATTGAGGATGACACCATGACTACCAGGGAATTTACGACGACGGCACCTCAAACTCCTTCCTCCTTCTACAACGGCAGGTGTGCCAATCATCATCATAATGACAAACAAAGATGGGATGAAAAGGAAAATCTTGTCTAGAACTAGAACGGATCCATCCAATGACCAAATATATTATGAAAACTTCTCATATTTCCAACCACCTCAAGGGCTACGCCCACCCCTTTGCTTAAGATACATTCATTTTTAAAAAAATGAATACAATAATTATTACGACAGGATGAACAATAGTGGGAAAGGCGGCGAGAAACTCAAGGGTTCACATGAATGCATTGTGAAAAGAAAATAACGTGCAGTGCATTGTGCGCCATCATCGGCCTAGCCTCCTCATTTCCAAATCAACTTTACGCCGCCATGTTTGAGTCTTTGAAAGTCGAAGCTTATGTATGACACTCAATCTTACTCCGAAAGACTCATGAGTCGCATAGGAGACTGGACTGGCAGCGATCACGGTCAATGGTTTCTCCACTGTAACTCATTGCAATCCGTCCGCACCTATCAACTTAAGAACATTGTCTAATAAAAAGCGGGTCATAGCAGAATAGAGCCATGGCTCATTGGCTGCGAAGATGTGGAGTTCGAGTGATTCGTCGGAAGCTGCATATATATTCTTTCTATGGAAGACCAACCTTGTCGCATGTCGTACTTCCCCGCATCGCGGCTGAGAGCGAAGAGTACTAAATGACCGTGACAGATGCATTACGTTGCAGCAGTAATAGGAGCGGTAATAACTGGTGCTGAAGCCATAAAGATCATTGGTTCTTCGGCGGAGGAACCCAGGGCTACACCAGGAACCTAATAGTGCATCATCATATGTTCCGACGAAAAATAAGGAGCCTCTCTGTCATTTGGCCAATCTGTTCTTATCTGGCAGGATCAGAGTGTGTTGTGGTATAGAGGATGGGAGAGAGAGAGAGAGAGAGAGAGAGCCGGGTGTTTGAGGCGTTCAGCTTGAAAAAATGTCAACTTGCAAAGAGAATGACAGGGCTCATCTGTATCGTGCTAACCTTGAGCGTTACTTTTACGGGCGCCCCATCTCATAAACCACGGTGCACCTCACTCCGAGAGCTCTGCCTAATAACTATTCCTCAATAATCTCAATTTATTACAAAATTTCTAAACTCATTGCGCAGCTGGCACGGAAACTAAAACATCAATCAAGAGAGATATAGAGAACTAACAGGAGGAGCAAACAGTACCATCGCTTCTGCCTCTAATATAGTAAACCATACTGTCTCATGCACACACACATAGCCTCACAGGCCAGACGATGCGACAGGCATTAAAAACCGAAAGAACTATCGTGTGCAGTGTATGTATAGCCCCATGTGTACGAAAAGATAGAGTTCTGGGAGCTCAGGTATTCGGCAAGGACTTACCAGGATAATAATGCCGTTCCCCATAGCCACTAAATTACTTCAACCCGAGCACAGAGTTGAAAATTTCCAAGTATTTTTACAGTTGCAACCTGTCAACTCCTGATTTTCATATTTGTCTCTCGCTCCCAACTGCCTGTCTCCAGTTGCACATCAGAGAACCACAGCCACAAGCGAAAGAGACGAAGCTTTTAGCGAAACACGTGATTGAGCCTTTTAAACCAACCTATAAAACCCGGAGTTATGCTGCAGTTCACTTTACGTCACCGGAAAAAGTATTCGACGGATTAATTGAGGAACGTTTAGCTCTATTGCTTCGAAATTCACAGGAATAGAATCTTCTGCGTTGTGTTTCGAAGTCATTTCTCGTGAATCCCTTGCCGCATCGGATCCGAAATGCTTCTGCAGCTGTACCAATCGATTCTGCTCAGTGTAAAGTCAAGAGATCTTTACTAAGGGACACCCATATAGCCTGTATTATACTCTACGGTAGCTACTTTGTATCATTCGTATCCGAGCAATTAGCAAAGGATATCTGCGATCTCCGGTTCCGAGTACAATTTCCAACGTATTGTTGTAAGCTGCTAAATGGCATCCCAGCTTTAGCCAGGATCTGGTGAGGACTATAATAGAGGAGGAGATTTGAAGATATTGCATCGGTTAACAGGCTGTTTTCATCGGAGAAACAGAGGCGCGATAATAAACAACTGAATACAAGTGTGTGAGAGACTCGGTGAGCTTTTACGATTTCGTTCCGCGTGGGCGCAATGGAGGAACAATGGGTTGGTTAATGCAATTCACAAGTCAAATCTCATGCTTCCACATTCGCTGTATTAAGTTGTAATTGCGTGGTACTACACCCTCCGCTCCTCTGTGACAATTTATTGAGTTGAATCCCCCCACATGATGAAGACATGAACTTTCCATTTTTGAAACAAATCAAAATGTGATTTTTTCCCCTCTCTCTCTCTCACTCCTAAAGCTCCTCACACCAGAGCTGCCGCAACTACTGCGCAACAACAAGGAAGGACAACAATAATAATAACAAGCTTGTGTAAAAACTATAAGCCGGACGGGTGAGGAGCTAACAGATTTATCGACGGCGGCGGTCCTTCTCGCTCACGTTCGTTCTCATAGCCCCTCAAAGCCGCGCACGGTATAAAAGATGAATATAAGGTAGTGAAATTTAATACGAGAGCGGCGAGACGAGAACTGACGGACGACGACTGACTATGGGAGAGCATGAGCACATATATGGATGAAATAGAGTGGTCTTTTCCCGATTTTTTTCACACCAAATTTGTTAATTTGCGAGGGAGATAAGATCCTGAACACTCCATGCATATTTTCTCTTCCCAGTTATTGATTGTATGTCTCGTCCACTCACGCACAGACACACACACACACACACACACACATACACACATCAACAACATCATCATCACACTTACACGACCCAAAGCTCTCCAATATACTTTCCATAATGTTCAGCCACTCTCCCGTGACTAAGCTCCTTACTTGCAAAACTGATTAAAAAATTATGACTGCCTCGCGCACAGAGTTTATATCTTCTATCTCTCACTATGTCGCTTGTCTTGACTCGATATCAATTTACCGTGAACTGCGAGGTCCTCCTTAAGTAAGTTTTTTGCGACATATAGGATAAAAGGAACGTGGGTAAAAATTCAGGATTATTTTACTCTTCAAAACTGTAGCTTGTTATGGACACATGTTAACTTTAAGCTATCGCACAAGTTCATACACGTTGTGAACAATCTCGAGACTGGCGACTGGCTCCTCTTCTCGACCTAATTTATTATTTGTCTTGGAAGCGTTGAAAATAATTATGGCATTCACTCTGTCGCCGTCGCGGTGGCCATCGACTTGACATGATCCTGACGGCGGTCATCATTATTGTCTTAGAGAATCTTGATCGGAATCACCCAGCACCATCAACGAGGCGACAAGAGGACACATAATTAAAAGGTCGATTCTTCAGCGGAGCTCATCCTTGTCAACCACAACCACCATCTCCTCCAGGATCCGATTTGACCAACTTTATTTTCTGTTAGGATCTAAAAAGAATTTAGCATCATACCATGTAACTCGACCAAAGACTTCTCTGTAGTAAAAAAAAAGAAGCAAGCGACGGGGACTCACTGAAAATTTTGAGACACAATAATGTCCTGAGAATGTGTCCTATATAACTCTTGGTGGCACAAGAATTGCATTGCAATCAGAGAGATCATGAAGTTCTGTACTTCTTCGTCGGTGCTTACAAGCTCCCCTCTCTCTATTTTCTTTTCGATTGTTGTGTCACTCAAGTTTCCCTTGACGTCGTCTCCCCACTCCACTGACTGAGAGTCAGTTGACAGTGATCTCAAGACACATATCCCCCCTCATCTTCTTTGCAAGTATCAAAAGTGCACCATCTCCTGTTGGTATAGGCTTTCCTCAACTCGTTTCAAGTCATGAAAGGTTAGGTTTGGTGCCATACTACTCAGGGGCTCAGAGGCCGGCCCAGACGGTAAAAGTTGATCATTTCTATTTGAGTCTTTCCAATCATGGTATTTTTCAACTTAACTGTGACATGGCACGCAATGAACTGGCGCCCGCTGCAGCCGCCAATAATACCGGTCCCTCACTCCACCATATTATATTCTTTCACACATGCAGTCAGTTTTCCTTCGTCCTCCTACCCTGTCCTTAGCCAGTTCGCTACTCAAGTGTATGCATGCACATGCATACAGAACTCTCCCTGCAAATCTGCACACTTGAAAAGTCATTAGGATTGGCGCCCGCACAGCTCACTGGCTTTAGCTCAACGGCGTGCCATATGCATGAATATTTTCTCACGTCAGTGGAGTTGGAGAGATGATACAGACGAGAAATTATGAAGATGTGATTACACTTTTATGAGTTGCTTTCCAAAAGTCGATCCCTCGCTCTGGTGTTCGCTGATATGAGTGACATTACCCGAATCTCACTACTTCCGCTGCAGAGCTCCTCCTCCAGCCCAATAGCTTTTAGTGGTAGATGTCTGTGCAAATGCAATTTGGGAACAGACCAGCAGTAGTGGTCGATCATTTGCGGGTTGTGTGTGTGTGCGCCTGAATGTATTTGTGTCCATGTTTATATCTCTATGTGCGTGTGTCTGTGTTTGCGTGTGTAGCTGTGTACGTGTCACTTCCATCAACTGGTGGAGTTGACATTGAAAGCTCAAAATAGCACCGAAACCTCCTCCCACTCCTCCTCCAACGGTGGCGGTAATATGCTCTCTTGGCAAATTTCAACTCTTCTGGCTACGGCGGAGCAAGTTCCAAGTTGAAAAATCCTCCACTGTTTATCTCCGCTGACGACTACCTCGTTAAAAGAAGAAGAGAGCCTTTTCTTGCAGGGCCATATCTTATAGTCGCGTCCCTGAGCGAGTAGGATTTTAGTCACCCGAGTCAAGGAGTTACGAGCGGGTTTGTTAATGGAGGAGGAAGGCAATAGGGAAATTTTGGGGTAAAACTTCTAGATAATTATTTTAGAACGAGTTTAAGAGCTTTCAGCGTGTGAATTTTATCCTGATTGCTTGGGAGCTCTTAGGAGGGAATGGATGTTGCTCCAAGTTTTTACGCAGCAGTTAGCTTCTTATCATAATGGGGATCTGTGTAGTTTGACATCCAATGCAGGATCCAGCCCGGCTGTTGTAGGGCTGTCGTACAAGGCTAACAAATCCTGCCCGTGTGGAGTGTGGACAGCCAGAATATATAAGCTCCTGAGGCGCATATTACAGATGCAGTACTATAACTAAATGCTTTCAACTTTCCAACAGCTGCTCTTGCACACGGTAAACCAAATCGGGTAATTTACTACAACAGCCCCGTTCACATTGCGCTCCCGCAACCACCACTTATATTGGTTCCCTTCGCAACTAGCACAGTTGCAGAGGCGACCAGGATTTGGTTGCGGAAGCTACTTGCGGAAGAAGTTGAATTCAGTTCTACTTTTCTTCCGCAAGTATATGTGATTCACTGGTATCCTGTGATTTTCGATTCTTTTAATTAGCATAGGAGCGAATACACGAAGAGTGTGTTTTGCATTCGACGATTAATGTTTTTGTAAAAACTTGCTGTAGCTATTCCGCAGCTACACGCTTTAAGGTATGGCTAGTTAATGCATTTTTCTGTTGTTAGTCACCTGCAAGTAACGAATGGCTGTGATACTGAAGTGGTTAAGACTGAAAGCAATGAACCAATTTGCCGTCTACTGTAACCCTCTACTGACGGAAGAAACCAGAATTTTGTCGTTCGATCAGTTCTGATTCAGCTGCAATTTCAGGGGCTATTTATGCGGTATGAACCGGGGATAAGCACTAATGGCTGGGTATCACTGACTCAAATATGAAAATATTTAGCTGTTGTGATCATTATTTAGGCTGGTCCTTTTGGAAAATAAATGCAAGATTTTTGAGTTGGAACTTTAATTTTTTGCCGGATTTAATATTCTAGTCTGCAAGATCTCCCCTTTGGAATAAGTCTAAAATTAAAAATGGAGCTAACGTGACTTATTCCAAAGGGCAAATCCTCACAAACTTGAAAACTGGCCAACAAAATTTCATAAGAAAGATTAATGTTTAACATTAAAAACACATATATTTTCCTAAAGGACCAACCTCAGCTATCGACAGGAAAGTTATGCGTTGTCCTATTCCAGTCCGTGCTAAAACCCAAAGTGCCTCTGCCGCATTCATGTTGTTCGTATGATCTGAATTACATTATCATCGTTTTACAAAAGCCTTCCGCTCGGCTGAAATTTGATTTTCATAAACCATTTTTCGAGGCGCAATTCATTTTATCAAGGTGTATAGTTAATTTATCGCTTAGGATCCCCAAATCTCAGCAATTACTTTAAATTCGAGTCTTCATACCATAACAGCGGAAGTGATTTGTTAACCTCACTTTAAAAATAACCAGATACATGTTATTTGCTGAATCGATTCATTTGCTTTTGCGTCATACCGATAGTTTCAGCAAGTAATAGTGCAATAAGAAAGGACGTTGCGTGAACGCAAGTAAACGTAAATTGCGGGAGTCGTCTACCATAATGTCTAAGAAGAAAATTTTTACTTGTGGAAGTGCAATGTGAATGAGACTTTACTACTGCTACCTATTATATCAATTTTAAAGGGTTGGAAGCCGCCGGTAAGTCTACTAATACCTAAAGTGACCACCCTGTCTGCGTTTAATTATAAGGGCAGAGACCCTTTGATGGGCGAGTGAGTAAGGTGTGGGAATGTGTGCATAAAAAGACAAGAATCGTGTCCCGTAGGCCCTTCACTCAATGGTCTTTCACTTAATCCTCTCTCCCATTTCCCAGTGGATAAAGGGAAGGACCCTTCGCCGGCATCCTTTCACGTAGTGTTGTTAGTCAGTAACAAATTCGTCTAAATTAGTTGGATTAACAATAGCGACGCAGCTGACGGTATGAAGCTATTGTGATCAAGCTTAGTTTTGTTGTTGTCACGGTGGGCTCGTTCGCCACCATCAGGTTTGTTAGCCACAAGCGTCGAAAATTCAAAAATTAATACTTTTTGAAATATATTTATTTTCTATTTTTTTTACAGCAACCATATGTCTTTAGATATCTAAACTTATAAGCATATTTTCATGAAAAAATAATTTGCCAAAAATTTGATTTTTATTTTGTTTATTAATTTTAAAAAAACGACGTATTGATTTTTTGAAGGGTGCCGATTAGTATTGACTTTTAGCAGTTGATCTGACTAAAGCTATAAATCTCGATTCAATCCGTTGTAGACACCCGATCCTCCTAGTAAATAACAGCACTACTTTAACGCACATCCCCATGAGGATTACCGAGAAGGTGCTTAAATGATTTGTGTTTGAGTTACCAAAGGACAATAAATCAAACAATTCATTCATACTGCAGGTGCTCTGGAAATGTTCCCAAGACTCTTCCACCCACTACGGCTAACTCACGTTGCCTTGTAAAATTTAACGCACATCCATACAGAGTAGGTTCGAGACTAAACGTCAAAGGATAAATGCCCGCTAGCCCTATGGCTCCCAAATGTCTAAATATGTGCCAGAAGCACTCCACGTTAACTGCCCAGCATATTGGGCATTTACGGGAGGCACTTGGCATCTTGCCACCATTTCAGTAGTAAAATATGAATGGGACAAAAGGTTACCCGAGAAAGCAAAACCTACTCTATGACACAAGCACAAGCATTAAAGCGTAAAATTCAGCGTGGAAAAATTTCAAAAATCAATTTTTTAAAAAAGTGAGTAAAAATGAGTTTCTTTTTTAGCAAAGCTGGACTTCTGGTGCATTAGAACTCGTGCAGAAAATCCCGATTTATATTTCGATGATATAACGAATTAATTATAATTAATAGATGGGAGAGTCGTGCTTAGCAAAGAATTGGAAAATCTAATTAAAGGATGCACGAATCCCTCCGTGACCACTGCATGGCCCTGCGGCTCCATGAAACAAAACGCGGACGGTGCGCGCCCTTTGGTTGGCTGGAGGGGCACAGGTATGTTACGTAAGACGTAGCCATAGCCAAGTCAATGCAACGGAAAAACAGCTGCGTGGGCATTCTGCCCTGAGCGCAGGGGGACAGCTCGGATAAAGTACGAACGTGCTGCGGGACATGTCGCTATCAAAAATGTTTGAACACGCGGTGGACAGACTGTAGGCCTATTTATGGCCTGAGTATCGTCAGGATTAAAATTTCATTTTTTTATTTGTTACTTCAATATTTTGATATCTGTTTTCATTTCTGCATGTATTATTCTTGCTGTTACTTACTACACCAGACAAAACGTATGTGTAATTCGGCATTTATAGTAGCCTATACCCGTACTAGTGAATAAAATTAGGTCCAAAATTGAGGACCTGGACAGGACTTACGTCCACAAGTTCACACTGCAGGTGCATAACAAGAATACCTGGTCAGGCCCTGGTACCTATTTTTTATTAATGGCACCGGAGACCTGAATCATGCTTAAAGTGAATAAATTTTGAAATGAATTAAATGGAAGGGTAGAAATCCGTTGTATTCCAGCAAAGCTGCATTAAATGTAATCTTTTGAACCGAATAAACGTTAATTACAGCTCGAAGTACTCATAATAATTGATGAAGTTTCCTACTACCATTACCACTTTCTTAAATTTCCTTATCAGTTTCTGTTGGGCATTTCCACCTATCCACACTGTGTCTAATAATAAACCTGAATTCCGTGTATTTCGAGTGTTTTCGACACGCCTTGCTTCTTTCACAAGCTAAGTTTTAAAACTAAAGGCAAACATGTTTCTATTTTTGTCACCGCTAGAGTGTAACTGACAGAATAACGTTGAGAAAACAGCCATTCTGATGCGTAAGGTAGAGGTTACCCCGATGACAATTGTGAGTCGTCTTAACAACGTAGGCTGTCATACATTGTGCCTTAATAATAAGTTTTCAACCCGTTTCATCACACTGCGGGCACGGTTTGAAATTTGATGAACGTGCGACATAATTTTGAAATTAGGTTCTTCGGTTAAGACCCAAAAAACAAGTTCCATAGTGACCTGGACGTGGACCTAAAAGTTAAAAGGTTTTTTTTGAGGACCTGGACCTAAAAGACTCGACCGACAGCCGATCCCTAGACCGTGCGAGGTTTGAAATGTTGCAAAAGAGGTATTTTTCAAAGCACTGAGACATACCCAACTAACTGACATCTGGTTTCCAAATATTTTTAATTCCTACTTTCACGAATCAATTTCTCCAAAATTGAACCTGGGATAGCCGCATGGATTTAAATGTACCCAATGTCCAGTATTGTTAAATAACTCACTTGTTACATATAAGTGGAAACTGCTAATATAAATTTCCCGGATATGACATCTTCAACTATGCCAGAAAATAATTGTACTTAATTTGTGAAAAAAAAATAAATGACTGGCAATTTTTTTAGAAGTATTATTTTTTGATAATTTACAATGTATTGACAAGTTAGCATGTTACTGAAAAAAATAAAACTGAAAAGTTTTTCAAACTAATCATTTGGGGGAAAATCAGAACTTATTTAAAAAATTGATTTTTGACAATTGTCCACACTGATTTTTACGCTTTGATCCCAATGCGTTTTTCATAGAGCAGGTTTTGCTTTCCCGAGTATGTTTTTTATTTGAACGTTTGAGCACCGTATAGGGCTAGCGGGCATTTAGCCTTTGACATTTGGCATCGTACCAGCATTGTATGGACGTGCGTAAAATTTTACAAGGCAATTCCCTAGAATGAGCGTACGTGAGACATAGTGGATAGAAGAGTCTTAGGCAGTTTTCCAGAGCACCTGCAGTATGAATGAATGATTTGATTTATTGTGCTTTGGTAACTCAAACACAAATCATTTAAGCACCTTCAGTAATCCTCATGGGGATGTGTGCGTGAATGGATGCCGGCCGAATGATCCTTCCCTTTATCTACTGAGAAATGTGAGAGAGAGAGAGGATTAGTGAAATACCTTTGAGTGAAGGGCCTACGTGACACGATTTCTTGTCTTTTTATACACACATTCCCCATACCATACTCACTCACCCATGAATGGGTCTATGCCCTTATAATTAAACGCAGACAGGGTGGTCCCTTTATGTGTTAGTAGACTTACCGGCGGCTTTCAGTCCTGTACAGTTCACGTAGTAAAAGTCTTCACATCAATTTGGCAATAGTGCACCGCCCGTAACATGAGCAACAAATGTGAACACGGATAGAAATGAAAAATAAAATTTCCTGCTTTTACAATTCCCTTTTTCCTATATTTTTATCACATTATTTCCCCGCATCGCATACATGGCTTCCCTCCGAAGTCACCATTGTTGTTCATAAAATACTCCACCCCCTACATTCCCTATGAACTATACAAAGGCTTTGGAAAAAATATTTCCTCTGCAATGAGCACACCCTCTGGATGCACATCACTGCAAAAACATCCTTAAAGAAAATAGTTGGCAGCGCAAACTGCACCCATCCCAACTGTGCAGTCCTGCAAAAAAAAATGGACGAGTTTCCCAAGTTCACATGAGAGAGGGGATAGAGTCATCACCGTTACCTCCCCGGAACAACGTTGCGGAAGGATCCGGGCGGCGGCGGCGGGGAAAAGCTCCGCATAATCATGCACATCTCCCACCCCCTCGGCGTGAGGAACGGGACCATAACTTGGTAGAAGAGGAGCCCTAGGACTAGGGATTTTTGATCCAGATTAATGCGACCGATTTACTGGTGGGATATATAGGAGGGCGCCGAGGAAAAAAATTAGGCTATAGCGGATCAAGTAAAAAAAATTGCACAACTTTTGGCATTTGTCATGAAATGCGGGAGTTGCCCGTCCGTGCACTCACTCACTCACTCACTCAGCACTTCTCATATGCACGGCTCCATCCCTATATTCCCGGCTCTCTGGGCTCCCAGTTATTATTTGAGAATTATTACTACTTTTATTGTGATCATATATATTCTAGTTATACCTATACATAAGTGGAAGTTTAAATATGGGATACATGTGATGCTGATGATGATCATGTCGTGGTTACATCTACAACATAGCCCTCTTGGCTTCTCTACAAAATCAGATGAACTTGTCTCATAACTAGTAACACTATTACTGCTACTACTTTTGCCACTGCAACTACGTGCTCTCCAAAGTGTTCTCTCACCCTCGGTCCCAAAGCATGACACAGACACACTCACACACACTTACACACACACACACACACACACGTACACCCAGTGAAGTACAGTGGTGAGCGCACTGGTGAGTTACAAGGGAGAGAGAGAGAGTAACAGCGGCATGGATGCAGCAGTATAGCTGAGAGACGCAAAGTGAAGCGGTGCAGCAGCGGACAACTGAGGCTCAGTTGATAAAAGCACACGGTGCGGAGCAGACGGACCCTCAAGTCAGTTCTCACCAAGTCCTCATACGACACGCACACTTTTACCCTCATAATATATACACACTCAGAGTTGTGAGCACCTCATACAGGTTCCCTCTCAGTTGTATTTTCTCTTCAAGTGCTGTCAGATCAAGTGCTCCTCTTGTGTTTTCATACGCCTAAATGTGAGTTTTAATTTCCAAATATTTTGGAATTATGTGACACTTGTTCGGGATCTATTTGCTGTTTTTTTTCGCCTTGCTATAATAGCAGTCTCATACTATCTGAAAAAATTAAATCAAGTGCGGAACTCGGAAGGAAAAGTCAAGAGATTTTTCCCAAGTGACTTACTGAGACACACTTTGTTTTTTTATCACTAGAAATTGTGAACCACTTTGTGAATCAAGTGGTTTGGGGGGTGGAGTGGGTTAAATAGTGCGGGAATTCATCCAGTACTTTCCCCAGTTAGACCGAATCGAAAAGAAGACATGAAGCTGGACATTTTAGTTTTATTCCTGTGGGCTGCCACCTCCTGGGTCCTCAGTGAGGGGGCCCCAGAGGGGAATGTGAATCTGAATCTGAAGAAAGCCCGGGGTTTGATGGCCGTTCGGAATGCTCGGCGGACGAACAGGTCCAAATTCCCGCTCCGGGCTGAGGAGAATCGGAGAAAGTCCAAACGGGCCGGAGGTAAGCTTTACTTTTTGAATGTTTCAATTCTATTTTTCCTCTATCTCTCTCTCTCTGTCTTCCTCTAGTAATCTATTTCATGTAAATGTCCCCCGCAATAATCATCATTGGAGGCAGGCAGAAAGTTTTATCATCACTTTCTGTGTGTCTGTGGAGGATGGTTGATGAGGAGGCTGAAGTGCGGAGGGCTCTCTATCAATGGCGCCATGTTATATCTCCTATTCATTGGCCCTTATCTAAATTAGCCCTGATTATCATCCCATACACTTCCACACCTATCAGCTCCTCATCTCTCCATACATAGAAATTATTATTATTTTTATTATGGGACTCACTGGTAGTGAACGGCCTCTGCCAAATTGCGTTCAACTTTAATTCCAGTTCCAACAAAAGGTGTGTTGTGGAACACAGGAGGAGGAGGGATTCTGCGAATCTCAACTATTTTCGGGCAGGAGCATTTGTGGTAGTCATAATTACATACTAATTATTATAACCCTAACAACAAGTTCCGCATACCCTGTCATTCTCGGATGAGAATTTTTCAATAGTAATTCGAGTACAGCATAGACTCTGGGGGCTCCCGAATGTATGAACAATAATGTATGGAATAGTGCTACATGGTTGGGTAGTCTAATAAGTTATTGGCTCGTAATGTTTAAGTTCCTCTCATTTCCATCCAGTCCGCTCATCGCCCAGTAACTTACATTACAGTTATTGACTCTCAAGCGAGTCCTCATCCTCCTCTAAACATGACCCTGGTGGGAAAGGGTGAGAGGAGTGACATAGTATGGTGTTGAAAGTATCTATCTCTCATAATTTTCACCCTAAATACCTCCTCCTCCTCCTGACCCCTGACCTGCTCACTGTGAGCGGGACAAAGTGTGACCTGTTCCCTGGTGAGATCTTCTCATGAAGAAGGGAATTCTAGGCTGGTTGGCTGGCTGGCTGGCTGGTGGTGGTGGTGGTGGCGGCGGCGGCGGCGGCTGCCACCATATGTATTGACCCCGCATGTAGTTTTGTGGGATAATGAAGACAGTATTGTGGCCGTAATGGTGGCGCCGAGCGGCTTATCAAATCCACAAAGACTTGCATATACATACCAGCATTCATTCCCTCCTCCGCCCGCTCCATTAAAATTTCACTCCTTTATTATTGTTGTTATTATTATTATTATTATTTTTTTTATGAGTATACAAAGACCAGAGTGTCCCACATGTATAAACAAACATAGGGTACGGCGGGAGCCTGGATGGTGGTGGTGGTGGTGGCGGGGG
>WJFA01000787.1:0-29437 GCA_009870155.1 Pseudobourletiella spinata
TGCTAATCGGTAGGTGCGGAAACTCAGGGTTGACCCTTCTGGAGGGTCACAAAGTCTGAGGTCAAACTATGCAAAGGGGGGATATGTGCAAACTGAAAAATCCCATGTTAAATCCCATAAGGATTTTCCAGTTTTGGATTTCGAGTGGCCTCTGATTAATCCACATAGTACCCGATGGGGCCAAAATCTGTCACCACAATTTTTGCCTCAGAACGCCGTGAAATTTTCAGAAAGTGTGAAACATAGGTTTTCTTGATCATACAAATTGATAATACTTGAATAAAATAACAGGGGTTGCATAGTTTGACCACAAAACTTTGTGATCCTGTCGTTGGGTTAAACCTGAGTTTCCGCACCTACTGCTTTGCAAAAGGTAATCTTTGTAGATAAGCTCTGCGTTCTATAGCGTGTCGGCGCAGTGCGCCATTGGCATGTGAGAAGTGTCCCTTGTAAGTTACGGCTTAACTTTTTTAACAGGTGGGTTTTAGAAAACTGTGAGGAATGAGGCTAATATGATGTTGTATAATTACTACCGAGATCATGTTGTAGCATTATTTAAATTTAAAAATTACAGGTTAAAGCAAATTTAGTTGAGGAAAATTTGATACTGGTGCAAAAAATGACTTCTGTCCATCCCTCTAAAGGCCTAAAAATTAAATACTGAGGATATCTATAACGCTGCCGCAACCTATATTATAAATCCTTTACAAAATGAGTCGTGTTTTCGACTTGATTTAGACTCATAATGTATGAAAAGATTCGATAGACTCCTCTTGCATATAAGTCAGAAGTCAAAATATTTGTTCTTTACTGCAATTTTAAGGGTGAGATTGTATTTCGCAGAACAAATCGAGTACATCATTTTGGAGCACCTTGTACGTCTAGGATGGAAACGAGAGTAATCCCAGGATTCAGTATATACCGCAGAGTGTCCAGCTCACAAGGGCACTAACACTTTTGCTCTCCCCTCCTCTCTGTGTACAGTCCCACTCTATTTCCGGTGTACTACAGTTTTCCATTCCAACTGTAGGCCGCTGAATGCAGTTCAAACTTTCTCAATACTGTACGGCAGTACCTAGTAGGATAGAATAGAAAAACTTTGCCCTCTAGCACCTCTTACACTGTCGCATGGATAGTAGCATTGGCGTAAATTGGTATATCTACTCTCGTCTAGTCTTGCTGGACTAAACTTTTACAATGGTAGATGATAGACCCATTTCAATTCGATTAAAGTCCCCTCTCCCCATCTCCGTTCAGCTCCAAATCCGGCTGAAAATTTTGAATGCATATTCAAATGTAAAGCAAGAATACTAGAGTTAGTAATAGTAGTAGTTGTAGTACACATTGAATTGGTAGACGCGGTAAAGGGGGTGGACTACAAAAACTAACTCAATGCAGTGAGTAAAGCAATAGCCTCTTCAGCCAGGTTGATCCAATCCAAACCATATAAGTTGTACAAGGACCAGAAAACTCCTGTCCCCCTCCTCGGTGAGTTATGATTGCTTCCGACATGGAAAAGTAGAAGCTCTCTCCATTTATTTCTCTGTCTTCTCCACCAAGGTATATTCCATGTCCTCCGTACGAACCAACTTTTAAGCCAGGGAATCCGGCGAAGGTGACGTCAGGATTTTCATAAATCCACTACCCATCCAGACAAATCTATTCGGGAGAGTCTCCATAAGTATGTATGTGACAGGTGTGTATGATATAGTACCGTAGCTGGAGCTGTACTAAAGCCTCTTTTAATCTCGAATCTGGGAGAAAAATCATGCCCGTCTTTTGGAAAACCGTACAAGCGAACATGGAAGAGCTTATTCCTTGTATTAGAGTAAGATTAGACACGGTGTAATTGAATCGAAAAGTTTGAAGAACCAAAGAGGAATCGCCCATATTCGATTTCGCTTTCAATCTAGACAGCTGAAAAATATGTAGGAAATTTGCAGTCCTCATGGCTTAGTCTATATTAACGGAAATGCAGAAATTGGTCCTCCTCTTTATGTAGAAATTTATAGATTTTGGCTATATAGAACCACGTGAGCGGTTCAGACCTCAAAAAATTACAAGTTGTAGGATGTAGGCTCATCGGAGTTAGAGGTAATATGGTCCGTGAGTGGCGAAGAAGACGAACAACTTGAATTCATACAGTAGAACCTCGTTTATCCAGCCCCCTTTAATATGGCCACGCTTGAATGCGGTAATAACTTTTCAGCCTTAGTGGCCAAAATCTATGTTAAGCCATCCCTTTAATATCACCACTCTTATTGCGATAAAAAACCCAGGTCCCCAGAGGGTCGGAATAACGAGGTTTTTCTGTAGCTCTTTCATTAACACATATGATAATCAATATGTATGGGTAACCCATGCTGTGTGACGGCCAGTTAGTAGCAAATGCAGTTCACATTTCGGTTTCTCCCTAAATATGTAACAAACATCATCACCGTCTTCCTTCCCATGTTACCAATCACTTTAAGTAGTAGCATGCTTGATAATTCGTATCGACGCATTTGCAGACGATGGAGAGGTAGGAAGCGGCGAGTGTGTAGTTTGTAGTTTCAAGTCAAAGTTTCCTTTCACTCACAGGACGAGGTGCTTGAAATGAAAAATGAACTTAGAGTAGACATAGGATCAAAGTGAATGTTAGGCAGACGTGCATCCCGGTCGTAATCCATTGAAAGATGATCTGAAAGACGCCTACGAGTCCCCTCCGCTCTTCTGCCTTACTGCAAATCTCTGATGTGTATGGCCCTTGATGAAATTCTCCCTTTGTTCCCATCAATTCAGGTCCAAAGGCCCCCTAGCTGTAAAATGTAATTGCTAAAACATTTACTGGCACACGTATGGACGTTCTCCTCAGCTCAAAACATTTGAAAAATACATGAGTTTGTGTGAGTGATATCTTCCAAACCTGTAAAAGCTGGCAAGCCTCTTTCAAATTGTAGATGCAAGAGACGCCGGTTAAAAATTGCCTATTTTCCAGATCTCATTTTCACGACTCAGCAGCATTCGGCCACAGGATGAATTGTGAAGGGGTACTTTTTATGGGAACTCCACTGTCAATCTTTCTTCAGCACCTTGTGCTTCGTCCTCTGTTTTATTAGCGCCGAAGATTCGACCAGAGAATGGAAGCTGTCGGACGTGGATACCCAGCACTTGCTGACCAACTAGGACTTTCATTGTCAGGGACAGTTTTCTTTAGTATTTCATCATCGTCTGCCTAGGTAGCAAGTTTCATTGATGCCTTTTTTGTCCTTTCCAGCTCAGTAGTTACCCGTATAGCAACCGGTGTCCACTCTGTAAACTTGTCCTTGCACGATCAGAATAAGGCTCAGCATGCGTGGGTCACGTCTTTGTCCCTTTTGACTGCCCCAATCTTCATCTACTCGACTCTACTGAGCTAGCCCACCCCCTAGTTTTTCCTCAACAGCCGCGTTGCGGAATGTATTTAAACAATCAAAGCAAACTTACTTTGGGAAAAGGGGAATAATCTTTCCAGCCACGAACTCCAAGCCCAGACGGGGAAAGACTAGTGAGCCTTGGAATTTCCTTTTCAAATGTTAGCAAGCGTGAAATTTATCCGTCCGTTGCCGCAGGCAGAATGAAACACGGCAATAGTAATTATGAGAAAATATTTTTAAAAATCTGATAATAAATATAGAGGACATTTTTTGGTCACTTCTCCGAGAACAAGAGTAGTGGATGGCAATAAATCGGGGATATAAAATCCCTGGAAAAATACAAGCCTTTTATTTGTCGGCCAAACTCACTTTGAGCAGCACCGCACCTCCTCCGTCGAGAATTGTTATATTGGGACACTACTGCAGGCAGCGGGAGGTAAAGGATTCCTTGTGTTTGCTTTCAAGATGGTCCTCCGGCTCCTCCCCAAGTAACGTATATCAACATTTTCCTCGCACAGCTTATGTTCAGTGTTACACAATCTCCCTCGTGAAACTATCGCTGCCGCCTCCGCGTTGTTCAAGATATGAATTTTCTCTAGTCGGGAAGGAGACGAAGATCGTCCGTGGAGGATTTGCTTGTGGGGGAGACTAGTAGTAGTAGAGGCGGCTGTGCTATTTACTCTTCAGTCTGGAATGTGTGCTCATGTGACAGCTGAGGGGCGGTGGAGGGATGGAGTTGTACATTGCTTGGGTGAAAGCAGTAACGATGACGAGGAGGAAGCGTTGGAGGGGGAGTTAAGGGAAATGATAGAGAAAGTTAGGTCTCTTTCCCCTCCAGCCCTCCTGTAGTAGTACGCGTTGTGAAACGCTCCTGGATTTTCCCTCTATCTCTGCCAACGTGAAATAATTCAGTTGTATTGATCTCACTGGGAATTTTCCCAGTGCTCACGTACCATTTTCACAGGATGGTTCACTCCGTTAGATTTGTGTGTATCCTTTGGACAGGTGAAAGCACTGTACGGTCCTGGTCGAGGAGGAGGAGGAAGCCGTTTGTTTTACCCGTTTTCACTCAACTTCACCCTTCTCCCTTCTCCACATTTCTATGTTCAGAGTAGTAAAGAGGGAGGGAGAGAAAGCAGAGTAAAAGTTGGATGTACCTGTCTCCTCCTGTTTCCACATCATCTCCTCCTTTCCCCTTTGATATACATGTGTGTGAGGGAGAGAGAGAGACCATATCTCTGTGAAGCATAGGGTAGACGTGTAAGAGCCTTTGGCATCGATCAGGACAGGCTGCTAATCTTCACTGCGTGTCAGGAGTGGCCCAATTTCCAATTCAGTCCGCGGCTCACATATATTTTTTCTCCACTATACTGTACTGACTTGGCAAACCATCTCTTTGGCTCTTGGAGGGTTTTTCAGAGGGTGCTTGTTGATCGCGGGACTTGACGCGGCGCTGGAACTAGCCAAGAGGGAGCGTTGCGTAACCTGCCTTCTCCCTAATGGTCTCCCGCCCCGTAAGTGACGGCTGGATTAGACGGGAAGGAAGAGGAGCGTTAGTGGGGATGCACAGGCTTTTAGATCATGGGCAAGGTTGTTAAAACTTGGAAGGAGGAGTGGTACTAAACCTGTCAGAGTTACTACCGTCATTTGCATCCAGATATATCCGCTATGAGGCTGCGGGTGGGCGAGGTAGTGGACTAGGGAGCCTCAAGCATCCCACTATAACTTTGAAATGAGTGTTGGGGGGTTGGAGTGGGAATACCCGGGCGGTGTGAGAGGAAACTCATAAAATCTACTTTGTAATCATGTACTTGCCAGCCAGGTAGTAGCGGATCAAGGCTTCTCAGCCGCATCACGGGATCTAAAGAGTGTGCGACCTTTATGATGCAAATCAAAAAGGAGGTCAGGATATGTGGAGTGAGCGTGATAAATCAAGCATTCCGGGTCTTTGCATCTTCTTTAGTTGATAAATGTGTACCGAAGACTATGGTGCAGTTGGCTCTTGGAGAATAGCCATATGGTCTGGTGCCCCTTTACGAGGCCGTCAGCTTTTGAGGAAGTGATTACTGTAGAGCACACGGCTTGGATAACTTGCGCACCATATAGTACCCTTCCAGACAAAAATGTGATGAGTAATGCATGCGACTACAAGTGCACAAACATAGGAGAAAACGGAGCAATGCATGAGTGTGTGAGTGAGAGGCATCGTGGCTTGGTAGGCCAAGAGCAGATAAACAGAACTCTAACACGGCAATGCAAGTGGCCCCCATCAGCCCGCCCCTCCTCACCGTTGTATGCAGGTCAACTTTTGACTGACAAGAGCAGAGAGGAATGAAGAGTGCAGGAGGATGTGCTTTGAGTGGAATCAATAAGACGGCGCCAGAGGAGGTCGTTAGCTGTCGTCCGCATGGATGGAAATACACTGTATTGTAAGATCCTCGATGAAACCCGTGCGGCTGACGGGGAACATTACGACGGGAAGGGAGGAGTATTTGTTGACGTAAAATGAGATGCTCAAGTTGAGCAATGTGTAATATACGAATCCTGTATTTACACTCAGTGGGTATCCTTGATTTTATTTTAGTCTTACGACCAAAGAAAGGGGTAACTTCCCCTCTCTATCTCATTTGATGTTTTATACTCACAATGATAAGGTAACCATAGGAGTAAAAAGTTGAGCACCCCCAACTGTAACGAGTGCAATAATAGTAATAATAATAATACTGGTACTCACCCTCACCTCTTCCTTGCTTTCGTGAAGCGGGTGGAGCATTCAGCATTGCACCGTTGCCCCAGTTTGTTTTATGGGGAACCGGGTTGGAGCATAAACATGGGACGCTCTCAGAGAAGGGTTGCACACACTCGAGATTTTATGATCCAATGCTCCCCTTCCTCATCCAGGATGACCCATAATGTAAGCAATCGGTTCAAAGCACTGTCGATCCAGTCTGGACGAATGGGAAAAATGACGTGAGTTCTGCATTTGGAAAGGGAGGCCAGAACGGATTTTGGAGCAAGTTAAACAAGAAGAAAAACAAAAGAGTTTTTCCAATGTCGTAAAGTTGAGTTGATATGCACGTGCACGTTTTCATGAGTAAACTGGTGGAGGTATATGTCAGTGGTTCGTTTGATGTGTTTGCTCAAGAAGTGCGATGATCATGATGACAGGCAATCTTACATGAATCCTGCAACTCAAAAAATTAGTGGAGGTTCGCATTCATAATCTATTTTATGCTCAATTATGATCAACCAACTAAAACTTCCAAATCACTGTGTAGAGGACATACGAGCCTTGCCGATGCTCAAGGCGCACGGCAATTATTAACATTGGTAACGAGAGCAGGGGTTGGAGTGGAAGATAATTGGCGAAGGAGAATCTCCGTACTTTTTCGATGATATAAGTCATGAGTCCTCTGTCGATTCTATGAATTGGAAATGGAAATTATTGTAAAGAAAAAGCGGCGTGCCTCGCCATAATACCAGCATACGTAGTACTCCTGTCAATCGGGGCGGCTGAAGTGGTCGCTGTCGCTCTCTGAGTCAAATGAAACAGGCACTTTTAATGACTGATACCTCCATAATGACTATAATTAGGTAGACGTTGGGGCCAGTCCAAATAGAAATTTTCCCGTGTATTGTGACACATGATCGTGGAATATACATGTGAATGTGTGTGTGTACAGAGTGTGTTGGATGTATGCGTGTATGTGGGAATGCGTGCCAAAAATACGACTGTTTATTATTGATTGATGATCCACCAAATGTAAGTCCGCAATGCGTTACTTTGGACGAAGGGCCCTCCATTGGGAAATGGACGGACAGGATGGCGGCGCCGGGAACCGTATGTATTATTCATGCAAGACTGTAAGTGCTTTTAGGTAGACAGGGCAGGGGTGTAAGAGGGATGCCACGGGGAGAAGGAGTTTCCTCATCATGCTAATAATTTCCTAACTCATCCACCTCACACCACCATCCTAGCATTAGGATACAGGGTGAGCAGTGAGCCTCACATCAAACGGCATTACCAGCATTTGGAAACTTTACCATGTATTTCTTGAGCCCTTTGTATCACACGCTCGTGTGTGTACTGATGTAGCATTCGGGGGTGAAAGCGTATAATGCTCGGAGAAAGTTTCTCTCCGTTAGAACCATTATGATTATTATCACTGAAAAAAGGGGATATTGTTGGGAAAATTCGAGGGAAAATGTGACTGATCTCCCGTTTCCTATTCTGTTCTCTTCCAGTCTATGCCCTCGTATCGTCGTCGATCTCGTTTTGGATCCCGGCCATTGTAATGATAGTGATGTACTCGAAGATCTTCCGGGAGGCCCTGCGGCAGAAGCGTGCCCTAGCTTCCACATCCGCCTGTCTCGTCCTCCAGCATGTGAATAGCACTTCTCGGACGTCTACTAATCATAGGCGCTCCTATCGAGCCGAGGTGACATCAAACGGTAAGCAAAGTAAGTTACTAATTTTTTGGGTTAATCACTTCCCTACTAGTATTCGAGAGTGCCTATGACCCCATGTTACCAGTTTACCTGTCAATGATTTGGGCTTAGCTTAGGTATATGAAGCATGTGTGCCCGAGCTCATAGATTTTCGAGCAAGGACACGGCACTTGTCTCCGAGGGAGATTGTGTGGGTGGTCTTTATTGACGTGTCAAGTGTTCACAATTTAACTCTGTCAAAACTGGAATGAGTATTCATTTTCGGAGCCAGGAATACCATGGAAGGTTGGGAAAACAGAGACGCTTATTACTATTAGTTTATTGAAACAGGGCGGGACGTCTACTGCGTAAAGTGCTGACTTCCTCCGTTTGTCCCTCTCGGACTCAATCATTACCATTCGCGGGAGGGCTGGGCTGATTAATGATTCACATGTTGCTTCCATACTTGTCGGAAATCGGAAGCGCGGGCTCTCTCTGTGCCTGTGCTCACTCAGGCCAGAGGCTGAGCCTGCTAACTAAGTGCTTTGAATTTACTCTGTATTAAAATCAACTTTACATCTCACTCACTCGCTCTCACCACCACTCTCTCTCTCTCTGTAGAGGTTGATTTATGCAGACGGCCAAAGCCGGACGGGTACTTGGAAGACATGTGGAAGCGTAGCCTGGATGTGTCGAAAAGACGCGTCGTTCGCAGCGTAGATGCACAATTCTGTTCAGGGGTTGTGCGGGACGCCAGTGAACGGCTCGCAACTATTTAATATCTGACACGCCCATCTTCATCCCCAGTCACCAACACCTGCCGCCCGCCATCCTCCTCGTTTTATTTTTATCCCGTACTCATGTCGTACTCTCAGAAATTATTCAGTTGACGTCAGAATACTCCTCATTTGTACTCAGGAGTAAGCCGACGTTGTGAGGCGAGCTATTAATTTGCCAGGATAAACATTATAGAACAGGAAGAGGTTGCTCGGAGTCAGAGTCGAGACTCTCACCGGGTCAAGTCTTCATATTTTAACCCTGCCGTCATCATCCTTCCGTGCACGCATCCAACTTGAGGAGTCTGTACAGGTGCTGGATGGAGGCCCCTAGGGGGATGCTAAATGAATACGACACTGTCTCCCCATTACAGCGTGTGGGCCAAAGTCGACTGAGAAATAAATAAGCTTCGCTCATTCCGACCTCCGCTATGTTAGATGTAATGCCAAACCGAAGGCAAAGAACTTCCTCCTATCCCTACCATAATAATTATCGTTTGAACTTAATGAGCTAATTTGGCCCTCAGACAGAAATGTAAGTCTTGAATCCGACGGAGTGGGTGGAGTGCGTTTTTAGCCCAGTGGGAAAAACTATGTGCAAAATGAGTAAAAAACTGGTCCTGGCCCGCCAGCACATTTATAGTTTTTCTATGAGTCGTGAGCAGATGCGTACCATATTTTTCTCCCTCTCCAGGCTTTCAGACTCTTACGTGAATGCTCTTAACAAAGGTCAGTATGTCTCCTGCCAATAAGGCAGGTGCAGGTGCTGACATTTGAGTCACATTCAAGTTAGCTATACGATTCGAGCTTTTCAAGGTGGAATGTGCAACTACAAGGTATCCCAATACCACTTCTGCTTCTCCGCCTCGGCTACATAGTATTTACCGCAGCTCTGAACTCGGAACCCTTGGAAAGCCAACACGTTCACCTTTTATGACAGAGGGGGAAAGCCTTTAACTGGCGTCAAGAAACGTATCACCACGGGCCAGAGCACGCCTATCATCCACACATAGAGCAATAGCTCAGTTCCCCGGATATAAAGGGATGCTTGAGGACGTTACGAATGAAAAATTGAGGGGAAAGTGTAAAGGAAATCTCTGTTTCACTCCCACCAGATTCTTGGAGAATGAAAGTAAGGAGCAGAAGGAGATGCCGTGGTGGTAGGCGTCCGTGGGAAAATGAATCAATACGTGTACAGCATTTCCTCGGGGATCTTATATAGAATGCCACCACTGCAGTGTATTGCTCCAAAGTCTTCTCAATGTACATAAAGCTGGCACGGTACAGAGCAGGACCTACCAGCCTCGTCTCATTCTCTTCATCTCTCAATAGAATTGTGTGTATGCAGGGGATACTTGGCTGTGCAGGGAACCAGGTTCAAATGCAAATATGACGAAGCCGAGACAGAACCCGCCTCGGAACACACACACACACACACACACACACACATACATACATACATACATATGTTCAAATACTCTATAGGCTACAACAGAGTGTAGTGGGCTGTGGAATGAAATCGAATCCGAAATTTATTCTACATTGATTGCCGCCTTGTACATTGAAAATCCATTTCATTCCTCACTCATACATACCTATAGTATACGCACATACTTTTGGGGAACGGATGATGATATCAAACCGTGGGGTAGGAGAGATGGATTGTGTCAGCAGAGCTGTTTGCTCCAAAAGGAAAATTAAATTCGAAAAGTAAATGTGGAGCTGGGTGGGTGAAGAGATTTTTCTCCTGGAGAGTATCCCATAGAATTCTGTATGGCTGGATGCGCATGTGTGCATACATATATATGCTCATGTGAGAGTATGGATAAAGGTTGTGGCGTGGGGCTTATGCAGATCAGTCGGCCCAATCAAAATATTCAGAAGTGGTCGTTGAGCATGACTTGGAGCACTTGGCATTTAAATAGAGGGAAAGAGAAGGGCGGGAGAGATGCGGCGATATGGAAGCCAAACCCTAAGCTGAATAGGTCAGACGATGTTGAACGGGTGGGTGGTACACTGAGACCAATATTAATGATTACTCTAATGGCAAGTGGCAAATTTTGTGGTCTGCACAACAGTGGGTACGTCGGAGCTTTGCGATGAATATGAACCTATACTCTACTATTACTACGACTGTGGAGCTGAAAGGCCAGGAACCCGGGGATCCCCCGCCTATTCCCCACGACCCGGCAGCGTGGTTGTCAACTTTTACCCTCTCAAGCCCACAATTTCTCCCACTCTTCGAGCGGAGACATGAGATATCCGGCGAGTTTCTCCTCTACCTTGCATTCGAACGTCTCCACTTCCACTCGAGTCCCGTGCTTCCCCCACCACTGTTATGTGCATCATTAGTGCGACTGACATGGTAGTTTAGTCGCTTTAAAGTCGCTAAACAACTCCCGGGTCATGTTCCCTTCGTGGCATCTGCGGAGCGATAAATACAAGGATAGTTCTCAAACTCCAAAATCACCGCACACTGTAGCAAAGCAATAGTAGTCTAAAGGCTGGGTAGAAGCTTTTAGAGATTGGATGTTGCACTTCGTAAGGTAGGATCTCTCCCACAGCCCTCTTTGAAGTTCCACCCGTGGTGGTAGTAGCTACGACCTGATGAGCTTAATTATTTGAATGGGTAAGGAGAAACTTGGTGTGGCGGGAGTGTAAATAGTGCTAATGGTTTTAATTGTTGTGTATAGGAAATGGACGTGAGAGCTAGTTTACGAGAGAGCAGACGCTACCTCAATTCCCACGCACACACACACGCATGCACACAGGAACTCGCCGCGGAGAATTTCGCTAAAATACTTCGGTGTAGACATACAGTCCATAGGTGTATACACATGTACAGGAGTAAACGTAATAGTGGTAGTAATGTGCGGGGTCGACACCAGAGATGTTACGATAGTTCAAATAGTGTTACCTTATACCTCTATGTTCAATTGAGCAACCACCCTAATTCAAAATAACTGGTCGTGGGAGTGAGATAGCGAGCCAGACCACAGGACCCATCGTCAATCGTACTGTCCTTCCTGGAGCACGTAGCAAATGTAGTAAATCTGCTTCCTACTCAAGAGAACCCGGACGTTGACACATTCTCTAAGATCGGAGTATGAGCTCGCTAGTAGTTTTCATATCAATGATAAGCACATCTTGCACCTCCTATTAATGGTTCCGCCTCATCATCCAACACTGGTCAATCTCCTTTGTCTACATCGTCTCAAACATTTACTTTACTGCCCTAGCTGGGTAGAACCTTACTTTTAGATCCCATTCAGCTCAATAGAGAAATTAGACAAGTCGGACAAGGGGGGATGGAGCCTGCTTCTCTGGAACAAGATTGTTTACGGATGGTCGTATTGAAGGAAGAGGTACTATTATTTTTTAAAATGCTCTTACACTTCAATTAGTGTAAGAGCACTACTACTGACCTCCAAATATTTAATCAACAGCTGTGCTCACCTCGTGACTACTTCCTTTTATTGAAGCGTTGGTAAACAAAATCTTTTCAGAAGCTACAGTTTTTATTGATTCATAATGTACTACTCCTTTTAACTTGCAATTAGATTTCATAAGGATTTTCCATTTCAATGGAGCAGGTCTGTAGTTGCTACACCACGGCAGTGGGCCCGTAGAACGGCTCATGGGTGGCTCGAAGAAAATCCTGGTTCGGAAAAATTTATTCAAGTAAAATTCAGGATTTGAAACATGGCAGATTGTCCAAATCCGTTCGTATCAGCTTAAATCTTAAGTACAGCCTGAGTGTTCGATTTGAATAGAATAGTCTTCCTATCACTCTCCATACCATTATACCCAGTTCCAATCGGGTCTAAAAATGGGTCGCCTGCTTGTGTGGATGTGATTTTGAAATTGTAATACGCTGCAGATTCTCGCCAGATGGACGTTGTACAGAATGTGAACGTGCGGATGATTGTGCGCAACATAAAGGACCACTGTGGAGAAGTGCTAGCTGCCGTGGTAGGCAAACACGAGGAGGGAATGGGGCTTCCCCCCTTCCTCCTCGCTTGTCATCCATAAAAACTTTTCCCATCTCAGTCAGTGAGTCCAAGAGGGAACCGGTGGGACATTTGCTGAATTATGACTGAAATTCAAGCTGACTTATTGTAGACTCGTCCCAAATACTACTTTGCACACAAGATGAGAAGAGGATAAGCTCACCAGTCTGCTTATGACGCGTCTGTAGTTATAATCCTCCACCCACTTGGACGTACCACGGCGAGTTGACTGCGACTGGAACAGGATTCATATCCGATGTGGGACTGCGAAAAAATATGAAAGGACTCCAACAGCGATACAGAATCACCACGACTCTTGCAGTGGACTGATGACGGGACCATGCGCCAGCGCTGAGAACTAGACAATAATCAGGTTGGTGTAAGTCTACGTGAGTGGAATCCAGGATTACCCGTCTCCCATCCCACTCTATTTTTCTTGCTACCAATAAAACCGTCCAAAGTTACAACAGAATATTTGGTATGCGACAGTGCGGACGGTGGCGGGGGCCAGGGGAGCCATCTCGCTGTCTTCGCTATCTCCGCGGTCTCCACCCTTGTCGATTCCCGTTTTCGCCAGCTCTTCACATCGTTCTCCGTTCCAGCTCGGTCGTTTCGTCCCTATAATTTTGCCCCGTCTCGCCCAGAGGGGGATAATCGTAACTGTGAACTGGAAAATCAGTTCTTTCAAACCGACCTCCACACTCTTCGTGTATTGAGAGAAGGGGATATTGCGGTCCACGCAGGAACAGAGAGATGTGGCCGAATTTGAAAATAATTTGAGAGCTTACGCGGGATACCAGGCGGAAGGACTGTGACCACATCAAAGGAATTAGTATGTGAAGTGTTCCGAGAGAAAACTTCAGTCTCCTTACAGTGTGGATAAATAGAGTTGGATAGGAATACGGGGAAGCTAGGGCTCCTTCAAATCCTGCCACCCTTATATCCACCTCTCGTTCACTGCCCAAAGTTTTTTAATAAACTCTTCACAGAAAAATTACCTAGGAAAACCAAAGTTCAATTTGAAGGATTAAAATAATTAGGTCAAGTTCTGGAAAAAATTCTACGGGCCGCTTCCTGTTAGGGTCCAAATTAAAAGTTGTCTTAATGGATTTTTGTTCAATGGCTAGCCAAGCGGTACACTCAACTCTTTTGCTTCCTAACTTCCACAAATCCATGCAAAGGGACTGTGCTAACTTCTGTCACAATCCTTCGGCCGTGTCTACGGAGGAGTAGAATTGAATTGAAAAACCTTATGTCTGCCCTGTACCTCTATTTTCTGAAAATGTCATAACAACGAGAAACGTTCATCCTTCCCCCGTGAGGTTAAGTTTTATAATGTAGATAGAAAACCTTGCACCTTCTTCTGTTCCCACCAGGAGGCTGGTAAAGATAAGGCAACAAAATAACAAAGTGTTCTGCATGTAGTTGCAAAAATTATGAAATAACTGGGGTTGTAAAAAGCATGTATCTGAGCTTGATTATACTTCCCGCGGTACATTCCAGCTTCCACTCTATGATTTTTGTGCCCCCGGAACACTCTTGTTGTAACCATAGGCCCGAAACTACACCCCAATACGAGCTACTTTTCCGAGGAAAAGCAAGCTGTTTATCCGACAGGCTAAAGGCGAGGTTCATGAAAGTTAGTATTTGCATACATATGCGTACAACCGCGGAAGGGATGGGTTTTACACACCGTAGAGAACATTGAAGCCCATTAGCTGGAGCACACAAAGAAGCCTTACTACAGCGGCTATTCCATTGTGGGAAGAGGAGTTCAAGGATCTCTTAAATCATGCATGCTCCACCACACGTATGTACAGAGAGAAGACAAGCATGTGGGAAACACGAGGGTACAATTATCATGAAACACCAGCCTCTCCACTGGAGCTAAGTAGCATCGGAACGTGGCTTTGTGATTGTAGAGCATGGCAGACATGCCACCGGGTCGAACTCCGGGATTCTAGTTTGATTTGCTTATCGAGAGGATTGTAGAATAGTAGCCTAATGAAAAACTAGGAGATTGGAAGGGCGGGACAGTAAGGCTGACAAAGGGCTCAAGCAGCGTTTCCCAATTCAGCATATCGTGTAGTTGGATAGGCACTAAAGATCAATGGAAGAGTAGGTTGTCAATGTAAATTAAATGGTGGGAAACTTTTACTCCCATCCCATCTCACTCTGTCTTGATCCCTTTCTCTCTCCCTACTGCTCCCCGCCGCCAACCAACATGACACTTCTCTAAGCTAAGTAATTGGCTCCCCTCGACTCCAGTATGCACAGAGGCAACCTTCACGCCCGCATTCCCATCCCATGGGATGGATCTTTTGGGGGAAATTATAATTCAATCCGTTTCGTTTCTACACTACGCAGACTACGAACAGTCAGGAGGATAAATAGTATCATACTAGTGAGACCCCGCAAATTAGACTGCCGGTTGTTAGGTAGTAGTCCCACTGGCCTGAAGGTATATCAGACGGACGTGACTGTTGTTCCAGTATTATTAATTACTTACACATCGGCCTAGGATTCGGTATACGTCGCCATGATTAATGCTGTGGTGCGGTGTGAATACTCCATGGTTATGGATTTGAAACGATGATGCTCAATGTTAGACGAGATTAAATACGTTGCCTATCATTTCATTTCCCAGAGCCATGTGGCATAAATCCTGAGTGAAGGTTTGACCGCACATTCGTTATCCCAAATGGGGAGGAGTTTGTCCCGTAAGGCCAGGGAAGAGCAGAAGTAAATAATGGTGTGATCAAGTATATCATCCTTGGTGTGATTCTCTGATGGGCTGCTGGTTATTCGGTATGGGCCGAATATGTTATTCGGATCATGCCGCCCATGTGTAGGGAGGTCGAGGAATAACAAGGACTGTAATTCAATTTTTCCCTTCAGCTTCCAGAATTTTCCAATGGACACCGGGGGGAAGTACTACAGAGTTTGGCTGTAGGAATTCCTGCTTTAATTCTCGTCCGTGTTTTCCGTTGGATTCAAGCCTCGTGTTCTCACAGTATTAAATTTCATTTGAGCAAAGGTCTCATACATATGCTTTATTTCCCCTTTATCCTTCTGTCGAGTGAAAAGTTAGCTCAGCACTGGCTATTAATTCTTGTAGTACCTCCTAATAGTTTTCGGAATCTCTTGTACAGACTTAATGTGGCTTAGTTTTGCTTTGAAGCCTTCTTGTTATTTTTTAAATGGAATAAGTAGGATGTCTCAAGAAGCATCTCAGTGCAATGAGCAAATTCTGCCGTACTAGTTATGTTTTAGTGACGGTAAGAAAAAGTATTGTATCGGATGAAATACATTTGGTGTAATGAGTAACGAGAGAAACCAACGGTTATTCGTCCAGTTGTATAAGAACCTGTTGTAGCTCAAATCTATGATAGCAGCCGCGCGGGTCGGGGCACAGAGTTTTGCATAGTGGTCACAGCTACTATTGCAGCGTATAAGATAGCTGCGGTTCCTAAAATTGCTTTGTAAAGAATCTGCTGTTCTACTATGGAATAACCGTAGTGCGGTATTACAGACTCTCTAAGGAATAAGAATTATTTAAGTAGCGCTCACTACATCCAAACTGCGGGTGCTAGAACGCCCGTAGCATCCTACGATGGAGGATTGATCTGTGGTTACGAGAATCACGGGCGAACTGCTCTAAGGAGCTTCCTGCTCTGAAGGAAAAACTTTGCCGTACTTTCCCTGCTAAAAAGTCATTCCAACAGTCTCAGTCCTCTTCGAGAAAAGATCCTGTGCGTAGGCTGGATCTTCCACCACCGAATTACAAGCTCCTCTGATTGCTCCATTTATCCTTGAAGCTCCGCAATGAAGATTATTGTTAAAGTAATGAGAAGCCGAGAAGGTCTTGCAAGCAGAGGATGCCCCGAGGGTCAAGAAGCCTTTTTGAAGCTTGGACTCAAATCAAATATTCGCAAAAGGAATAAAGCTACAGACGGTTGTAGAAGCTTGTGCGTTTCTTGAAAGGTTTGAGAAACAAAAGTAAGAAAATCGGGTAATAAACTGCCTTCGGAGTTAGCTGTATCTTCTAATATGTAAAAGATACTAAAAATTTGATTAGTCAACAAGATGTAAAGCACGGTCCTCGCTAGTGGGCAGCACCAGTTTCAAGGACCAAGGTAAATGCAAAATAGAAATTCATTGATAGACAGGCAGATAGATCATATCACTAGATTCTTGCGTTTAAATGCCTTCCTGTGAAAGACAGCTTTCGTAATGAATGATGAGTAAATTATAAAACTAGGTTGAATCGAGCTTACAGAGTAGCTTCCGCCCAGTCGAAGACTTTCCTGCCAGCACATTCCTCTACGGTCATCTTGTTTGCATTCAAAATTTTCATAGCTTCTCTCATTTGCACATGTTGACTGTGCTATGTGCAGCGAAGAATCAGTCAGAATTCAGTCTACAGAGTATTACATACCAAATTGTATGAGCAAGCTGTGTATAAAGACTTTCTGCTGGCATAATTTATTTCCTGCCCAAACTAGAAACAGACTCAAGTGGTTACCCTATGCACCAGTTCCAGACTACAAAGCTGACTCTACCTCGCCAGCTTTGACAACAGGAACAATATTCAAGAGTGGGATCTTTCTTGTTTACTTGTCGCTGTTGGAGCATGAAAGACTTTGAGAGTCAGTTTGTAAAGAGCTTGAAAGGAATTCAGGGAACTGACTGGGACCATGAGAATTATTGTTGTAGAAGCAATTTTCTCCCAGCTGGGAAAAATATCAGGGTGAACGGGGTGGTATTATTGCAGAGGAATAAAATAGAGCACAGAAGTCTCCCTTACTTTCTTTGTAACATTTTCAGCCTTTGTCACCAGAGGGGCTCAGATTCGTAAAGAGCTGATTTGAAGATGGCGGGAGTCAGTTGACCGTACTGTGTACTCCAAGTATTTGCTGCTCTTTCGGAAGCACAAGAGCTGGACGTAATTAGTTGGATCCGGCACCCTATACTGTGAATACATGATTCCGTCTAGCAAGTTTTAATACCCTCTAACAAAAGAGCTGGTAGCTCTCAGGAACTAAGCATTTGAGTTTTAGAACGCCTATGGTTAAATCTTAATTTCACGTACCCTTTCCCCTAGCAACAACTAATGACTAAACTACGACAAATAACGAAAAATTGGCACATTCAGTTGTCTCTGGGTCAGCTCAGATACCATAGCGCAGCAGTTTACAGGTACATTTTGTGGGCTGTGAAAACCTGTGCTTGTCAAAGAAGAGGTCACGTACACCTTCTGAATTCTCTTGTTTAGTTCTCATCAATTGAGCCGAGGCCGGAAGGAACTACGTGAATGAGCGTTCCTGATACGTGGCTGTCAAGGGACAACTTGGAATGTGGGCATACGTGCTGTGATAACATCCTCCTTTTGATGGCTAAATTGCCCTAGGAACCCGTTCCCGTAAGTCTGTACTGGCTTAGTCGCTAATTTGGCTTTCAATTTACAAATGGAACCAAGCCTCGTTGAAATCAAACAATAAATCGGGACGTAGTAGAAACAACTTATACAAATTTTCATGTGTACGGTTCACCAGGGCGTGGGGACTGTTGCGTTAAGGAAGCAGAGGTCATCAACTTAGCAATATGTATTTGTAGAATTGATAGTGCAGAAACTGAAATTTTACTGAACCGGGATACCTGATTTTCTAGTATTTTTGTTCAAGAGTAATATACGCGAACTTGATGCGTGTTCTCCTGTAATGACACTAATGTAGTATTCAAATTCAGTGTTTTGGTATCTTTATTTGAAATATCCAAGGATTTATTGCTTGTTAAGTCCTGGAGTATTATTTGTGAATTAGACATCAAATATTCGAAAAAACGAAATACCATCATTAGGTAACCAATTTTTCAAAATCGGTGCCAGAAGTGAGGGGTTGCTGCAAAGTTCGACAACATTAGTGTAAGGCTAACACGGTCTAATACCTTCGTGTGGTATGGCAAACATTGAGGATTGCAAACAATTGACTTTTTAAAATGAAAGTTCAGCTATAGGATCCCCATGAGTCCATCAGTCCCAGAATTGCCGTTTGCGGACTGGAGAGCAATGTATTCGGCGGGAAGGGCAAGTGCGGCGAGAAAAACCTCGGATTTGCCAAGTGCTCCTATCTCTCTTTGCTCAGTTGCCCGTTCCGTTGTACAAATATTATGATAAGTATGCCTGCCCTATTTGAACTATGTAGAGGATAAACTTTTGAAGGAAGCAGTGTGAGTTATATGTGAAGACATTCAATCTACCTTTTTAGCTTTCTAGTTAAATGGTTTTGCTAGAAATAGGCCATTCTCGGATTTCATTGCTTTGAGTTTCTTGCGTAAGCCAAGAGGACACGTTCTAGCACGCCGGACACGCACTCTATCGTGAGGGACACTTTATCTTCGCTATTGTAAATAGGTTCTATAGTGGTGACAAATAACGGGCAATATCAGGCTTAGGTGACACGCAAGGAAGCGGTGGGGGCCATTTGTTTACCTGTATGATCCCTCACGAACATGAAGTCTGGCAAAATCCGCAAGATACAAATATCGCGTCATAATTATATAGATTGCGTGCCAGGCCGTTGCAGACAAAGGCGGGTGTAATGACACTGGTTTTATTAGTTCTCTACTCACACGTAAACATAGACAGTCTCTTAGTGAGGACACATTCAGGTTTGCCCTAAAGCTAAGATAATTCTGTTCCATTTATAACCCAATTCTCCTCCACCATCCGCAATGCACAAAGTGGAGCCGGTACGGTGGTGCATCTTCTAGGACTGAGCCTTATAAATAGCCTTAATCCACCTTTGGGCACCATATGGGCTCAATAAGTTGATCCAAATAACTTACTCCGTAACAACAATAAGCATTCCGACGTGAATAAATGTCTAGGTCAATTGTGCCCTTCATCTACATCAAAAGATTTCCTATTATACAGGGTGTCCCAGAACCATATGTCAAATTTGTTTTAGGTCTACAGCCCAAACCACCCACCGCAGATCAACGACTTTACTACCAGTCAAAAGCTGAGGCTTCGGGATTTTGTTTGCTACCATGGTTCCTAAGATGAGCGCCATTCAAAAAATAAAGCGATTTTTAACATTGTAGTAAATTGAGGCTGTTCGGGCCTGTAGCTCCTGAACCAGACGGCGCAGACTCGTATGAGATAGTGCGGTTGGAAGGTCTTTTGCCGCTGCTTACTCATATGCTTAGTTTTTGGATTTACTTTATTGCTTAAAATAACGCCCTGATGGGTATGACTAGAGCTCTATGCCTTTTCATGTAGGCATAAGGTGTGCATGTCTGTCCATACAGCATTCACGAAAAGAATTGGAATTAGACATGATGCAGTGGTTAATACTTTAAGTAAACGGTTTTGACACTTTCAAAGCCAAAAATCCATGAAGTCATTCAGATATCAGCTGTTGACCTTTCGAGGGGATGTGACTTATAACCACTTTCGATTGATAGCAAAGTAGTTGATCTAAGTTGGGTAGTTTGGGCTGTAGACCTAAACAAATGTGACATATAGTTCTGGGACACCCTGTAGGTTCAAAGTTGTGGGTCGGTGCTAAATCATACCGTACAAGCTATATACTCGACCTGTAACTGAAACAGGAAATTCTCATCTGAAATATCCTCATGTTTTTCACGCCGTAGGATCCTCTTCGTTGGAGATAGCGCCTCTGGTCAATCGGACACCGTAAGGATTATGGGAATAAGCAAGCGTAGAGATCACACAAAGAAACACCCGAGGGACTCCTTAGACTAAAGCCGTCCAACACGTGATGAACGGCATATATATCATCTTTGTATGTGGCTGAGCTAGAAAGTCTATTGCTAAGTCTGATATTGAATTTAGACGAAGGAAGGCCAATAGTCAGTCATTCACTCCCTGGAAGATGAGCAACTATAACGAGTCATATTCGTCCAATTTTTATAGCAAATTGCAAAACTTGCAATTTTCCATAACAAATGATGAAGAGGTTTGTCATCGTTTTCTTAGAATTTATCACCGCTTGTGAGTCGGAGGTGACGGAAGGAAGCGAGATACATTAAGGCTCGCTTGTTCCAAATCTCAATCCACGGCTGGAGAAGACGAGGCAGGCGGGTTGGCAGGGGTAGAATATGACTTGTGAGACGGGTGTGTGGACCATTCGACCTGTTGGAAAATTGCTCCGACCATACCCTCTCTACCCTGCTCTTGTTACAGTGAGGTTTGGCTATAACGGTTCCTCAAGGGACGGGCAAAATCCCACCTCTGTAGAAAAAAACCACTAAAATGTACTCTTATACATTGTGAGTATACAAGACCAGACCGTGTAAAACCCACTACTATAAAGAAAAGTCATTATAAGCGAAACCGTAGCCCAACTCCACTGTATGTGTATCAAGATAGAAACATCACATCAACCATACTCTTCCGAGTATGGAGGCGAGAGCTGCTTCCACAGGAAAGTCCTTTCGCCGCATATCTTTGAAGAATTTTCCCCTCCGCCTACTTGTCTTCTAAAATTTCCATCAGGATCAAACTTTGGATCTCCCCAAAATTCGACCCTGGAGCATCCACGTAGTTGTGCAGTTCAACTCACGCCATTACAACGAGACCCTTACCTTCCTCCATGTATGTAAGGTGTTGTCTTTATAGAAGTTAAATAAGTTTTAAAACTTGACGTTGGCTCCCCCTAGTGACGAGATGATTCAGAGAGACGGTGGACAGGCGAAAGTGGATCTATCCTAGTACCTATAGTCTGTACGCACGCACCAACGCACACTTGCTTTTACCAGGCCTCGCGTGTGCGCGCTCAATTGTAAACCACCTTCGCTTGATTCTCTTCCATATATCTAAGAACAAGTAGACAAGATATTGGTTGGAGTCTCTACGGAAGTGTACTAGGAACTTCTCAGTACACTGAACCAAGTCCCACTCTCCCTTTCTGACTATATGCCTCTCTTATCTCGTTACGAACCTGCTGTGGAACACGGCAAATTGGATGTTCATTCCATGTCATCCTCAGTGAGCCGGGCTGGAAGGTGAAAAGATGAAAATGGCGACGTCGGGGGAGCACACGGCTGCTACGAGCTTCGTTTGGTTCATCGTAGCTCATCCCCTTCAAACAACCAACCAGCGTTAGCCGTTCAAATTGGTTTCTATTCTGATGCACAGATCGTGGTCGTCATCTTAGAGTCTGCCGCTACAGCTGTATTGCTGGACAACCTGTTTTTCATACATATAAGAAAATACATCCAAGTGGAAAAAAGAGAGATGAACGAAATTCATTTAGCAGTTGCTATGAAAAAAGTATTTTAGATACCTCCTCCCATCTTTTCTCTTGTGTCCCCTCTGAAACAGGTATTTAACGGCCTCCAGGTTGAACATTCCGCAAGCGTGCACGGGCAAACGTGTTCGCAGCCGCTTCATTATCTCTGGCTGGCATGTTATTAGCAGGCTGTGGTGGCAGGAGAATCCACAAATCCTTATTCTTGATCCTGTCAAGACAAATCTTCTACCCTCATTTCCCTCGGAAATTACAGGCGTAAACATGTAGCTCCGGGCTTTTCGTGGTTTTTCCTCTTGTGTAACTTCCGGCTGTAATTACGTGGGGAAATCCAGCTCAATTTCCAGGTCTCCTCTTAATTAATGTGAGTAGATTTGGGGGCGGTGGTATCATGGCTGTAGATGTGAGCCGTATAACTCACATTCCATGACGCTCCACAGGGAGTCATATAGCCCCGGAAACGCGCCTCACCTTTGCCGAGTTTTTTCTCGTGTTGGTATCTCCCGTCTAAACATACCTAGGGCCGACGAAATCATCTTATTACATATACATAAGGGAGATTTCTAAGTGGGTAAACGGGTCCAAGCACCGAAAGCTTGAAGTGCCGGACTCATTGAGCTGTTTTCCAACGCAATAGTTGTGGAGACCTCCGAAGGGGGAGCTAGGCTGTAATGTGCACCACTTGTCTCCCTAGTCCCTACAGGTGCTGGAGGAGCTGATGTCTTGGGGTATAAAAGTGAACGACAATGCCCACGTGCCTTTCATTCCTGTCTGGCAATCTATTATTGGGTTGAAATTAACCTAGTTTCATATCTCCAAAGGACCTTATAGGCTCCTTGCAATATAAGCAGCGTGGCTGCAGGTGAGGTACAATGTCTAATTTAGAGTATGGAGTATGGAGGCAAGGATAGTGTGAGTGGGCGGCGGCGGAATAATGAAACTGATAAATCTGACATGCTATATGCATGCAGTGGATCGTGTGGATGGATAGAAAGAAAGTTAATTATTAGAATAATGGTCCTCCGTTTATCTTTCCATTAAACTCGGGAATCTCATGATGTGCCGTTTAACATAATGGCAGGGTAGAAACTCTGAGTTCTGCCGTAGGAAAAAAGTGTGTAGACAATGGAACGAGTATTGGTTTATTGTGGAAGGATGACAATTGAAGCGTCAGTTGGTTTTTCTCGAGTCTCCGAGAGGCAATAATAATAATATAAGAATCAAATAAATTCACCCTACCCACGGTTCCGGAGCATCGCCATAAATTTGCAGGGACGATCGTTAATGCTGTCAATGGAGGACGATGTAATGGGTGGAGTAAACACATTTCGAGTGTGCCTCATATGTAGTCAAATGGATAAGAATGCGTCCGTTGGAACTTTACCTACCTTTTCTTCACAGACGCATCCGTTCCGTACTTTTCTTTCTCGCTCCTCAAGAGCGCCCTGAGGGGGAGAGGGATGAGTGGGAGGGAATTGTGAAAATTTTATTGCCAGGAAGGATGTACTAGAGATACTTTTACTTATTAGTCTCCATCCACGCTGCTTTTCCACTGCTCCACACTAACCTGCAGAGCGGACGAGAGTAGACGACGGCGGGCTGAACAAAGGGCGGATGCCAGAGTGGAGAAGGCTGAAAATATTTGCAGAACGAAATGGTCTCTGAGATTTATTCTATTTATTTGAGTTTTAAGTGGACTCATAAATTTCCCCAAATACTTCTCTCCCATAATACGTCCGTTTCTACACGTCCACGAATTTCCTGTGTGGCGCTGCCACAGCTGACGCCAGTTCCGAATTCTCTCGCGCCATATGACACACTTCTGTTTCATCTGTAGAAACCTTTTTTCATTCTTGATTTCAAGTCCGAATGGTCTCGGCGTTCTGTCCCAACGTCCCAGAGGGAATGACTTTGTAACGGAGGAAATGAGCCATTAAATAAGTAGTGAAGGTCTTAGAGTTACACAGAAGTAACTGGTATGGAATATCCTTCATACCTCATGTGCAACATGGAGAAAACCAATAACAACTACTGTTTCTTATTAGTTGGGGGATTCAAATTTGACAGACGAGAAGGGAAATGTGTCAATTTATATTCCATATATGAAGTTTTAATTTTAAAAAGAAAATTCATACTGCGCAACCGGAGTTTTTCCTTAGTCTTTAAGCTATTTCACTTAACACGTATCTCAAGTATAATAGCCCATAATAATTGTTAACGTTTGCATTTGAGAATAAAATCGGCATTTGGATACCGTTGTAACGTCCTAGATTTTTGTTAGTAAACAAACCGACCACATGTGGATTGGCGAGGGCAAAGATGAGAACGCGTGAAAACTTTATTGATTAGCCTCCAGGGTTTCTCGTCCGCCCCTGGAAAAGTTAACTAGTGTGAAGTCACAAGGACATACGTGATTGAAGCCATAGTTAGCGGAAGTGTGGAAAAAGGGGGAAAAATTTGGTATTGCATCTGGTTACCGAGGAGGACTACTATAATTACGGTGGAAAACGTTTGTCTCAATTTGATTTTTGCTGGCTCTCAGTAAATACAGAGAAGTATATACCTCCTGATTATTTTGATATTGTGGAAGCCCCACCGTCTTTCTTACAGCCTGTGTAGTGGATGCTACAGGCTCCGCGGAAAATTCATTTGACTTTGACTCACATTACCCGATCGCTTTGACCAAGGTGGTTGAGGGGCGGATAGTTTGTAGCATGAAGGCAAGTGACAGATTAGAAGCCCGCCTCCCTTTATTTATTGCCGCCTTCCCATTGTTGACGCCGGAACTGGCAGAGCCTGTGCAAGGTTCGAGCACCGACATCAGATAACATTCCTTCAAAGGCTTGTCCCCCTTTGTGTCTCCGCCGCCAAAAATTCAATACCTCAGCCAAGTGTCTTTTTAACGGCTTCATTACTTATTTATCCGCCGACGGCCTACAAAAGCTGCATCTAAGCTAACGTTGGCTACGTCACACTGGAACGTCGAATTACACGCGCGTTTTCGCCTCAGATTTCCCCGAAATCAGCTCCCACTGAGACTCAGAACGTAAAGTTAATTCCTCCTAGACAATTTACATGCCTTTGGATCTTGCGTTTCCTTCTCAAGAAAAAATAAACATGTATTCTGTGGTAAGATGGTACAACGGTGTAGACAGAACAATGTCTTGAGGGCGAATCGGTTGAGAAATCATGGTACTATTACCTACTGCATGTCATGTGTTGACTTTCACCGTGGATGTGAGGGCTCATGCCGGCGGGCAGGAAAGGAAACTTGATGGTTTGTGTGTGAACCCGGGATGCTGACGGTGGCCGTGTGGTCGAGGAAGTCTTGTCTCGGAATGGTCATAAATTTCAAGTCCGTTCAAAAGATGGATGAATGGGAGGCTGGCAGGCGTCACACTGTTCATGGAGAAAGTTTCGGAAGTCCTACCGTACGCATTCCGTATACATACGGTATGGTCGTTCTCATAAAAAATTGCCTGGTACCTTCCTGAGTGAAACCACAGAAGTATTTAGTAACAGTCATGGCTTTTTTGTCATTTTTCATGGCGAAGACTATTATGTTCCGATGACGAGGGGGGTCCTATTCCAAGATTTTACCGTACACATGATGTATTGAAGGTAAAGTCCGGTCTGAATCACAGCTCATTTTTGTAAAGGAAAACGTTTTCCATTAATCATCACCTCTTCTTTTGAAAGCATTGGCTTTCCCCCGTGAAATTCACGGCGGGAGCCTACAGACGGGAAGAGATTGTGACCGGAGTGGTGAAACTTGAGCAGGCAGATTGTATACTTGTTCGCTGGTGACCAGATTCACTGATAGAGGGGCTTAATATGTTCTGAAGTTTCTTAAATGGAGGGATCCAAAGGGAGGTCAAGTCGTTATGAGGGATTCTCCTTAAGGAATCGATGAAGTTTGTGGGCCGAGACAGAACTGTCGATCCCGAAGTAAATAGGGACGTCCGAGCTTTCCATGTCTCCTAACAAAGGGATAGACTGAACGTATTTTGCAGCAGCGCACGAACGTAATTTCCTCGGGTGACGGCGGCCTTGAAGACATGTTCATAGTAGCTCTGGATTTCTCCGGACTGATTGCGTGCAGCGAGGTGTGGAGGAGCGATACTGTTACTACATTGGAAGAAAGCCTTCTATCAGAATAAGTCCACAAACCGCTTTCGGCTTCATTGTTTATTTAGCTCATGATTATGTCACATATGCGGCATAAACAAATGTGCACTCGCCTGCCTCATTTGAATGTGAAGAAGCACTCTTTCACCCCTCCTGCTTCGCCATTGAATAATAAACTGTTATATGCTTCCTTAAGCTCTTTCTCACTAAGAGGATGCAAACTAAAGTTAATCCAGGGGCTCATTGATTCTTCGTAATGGAGAGCATTAACACGTGGCTATAAATGACATTCCATTAACAAAATTTGGCGCAGTAGCTATGTCTCATGCATATTTATAGAATGATCCACATTACTGTCGCATCATGACAGGAGGATTAAAGTCCAGCTGGATTTGTTTTCCTTCTGCTACGTACCATCTTTTTTTGGTGCAGTGCCGCATTTTCTATGGGAAGCTGCTTACACAGACTCATGCTAAATTTCCCTTGAAGAAACTCTTCCCAGTCTGGAAAAGGGAAATGGGCTTACGTGTGGTACAAAATCAGTGGGTGAGAACGACCGTAAGAGACATTCTCTACGGAAGGGTTCCCGGTCTCACCGTAATGCAAGTTTCAGAATACATCCGGTGAGCAATACCGGTAATTGTGATGGAACGAATGGTTCCTAAACGTGACACTGCTATTGGTTGGCAATAAAATTCAAGTGCTCTTTTGGATGCACATGTGCTTATTGGTGCATGTGCCGGGGTCGACGGTATGAGAGCCTAGTTGAGTCTCGGATGAACACATATGTTTGTATGGATTGTAGCATTCGGTCGTACCGACGGTGCGTATATGGCCATCCGTTAATGCGACAGATTTTCCAGGTGTCTAGACGACCATGGTTACGTTTGGTTGTCGTGAAGTTCAGAGTGCATAGGTGCTGGTGGGTAATTGTCATTGGTGGTAGCGGGACTGCGTGAATGGCATGTTGGGAGGGTTGAACCTTTCTTAATGGCTTATCAGTATGAAAGTAGCTGTCCTAAGTCTTAATAATGGAAGGATTCGGCATAAGAGTATAGCTACAATATGAATTGTGTGTATTTGTTCGTACAAGTTGTACTGCGGTGCAAGTGTAGGAATAGTAGGTGTGCCAATGTTGTTTGCCGTGTATACCGCAAGTGATCCTCTCTTTACCGCCCCAATAGTCCAACCCTTCGGGTCTCCTTGACAACCTGAAGAGCTAGAACGATCTCATACGGGTGAATTTCTATTTTCTTCTTTCCAGGCTCAACCTCAACGGCCGTATGTGACAACCGGTCTCAGCAGCGATGGAAACATGAGCATAAAGCCGCTCGAACGCTAGGTAAAGTGTTATGTTTTCTATTTTATTACGTCGTATACATCCCCTTTAGTGTAGTTCCCTTTTAACTCTAATTGGTTCTTATCGCCCAGAGTAAAGCGTTCATAGACCGTCCATCACTTTCAATTTCATCCCTTCCAACCTTCTTGGTTCGTTTTATACACATGACTACTTCGCGGGTTCCTGTATCCCGTCCCGTTGTTCTTCAATATGTACCCACTTACTGATATTCCTCGGCGTTACACCTAACCAGTAAGCGTTGAGGAAGGGGACGACGGTGTGGGAAAAACGCTTTTTCGTTGAGGATTTTTGCACCCTTGAATTTCAAGATGTTCCGTATTCGCTTCCACTTTTCCCGGCGGATGCAGCGAAGTAGTGCACTGGAGGGCTGGCTCCTTGTGCTTGAGAGACTCCAACACATTAATCTTCCCTCATGCTTGTTGCGGACGTACTACTTGCCTGGAAAGTTTGCCGTTAGCTTGTACAGTTTTTAGAGCGCGATTCTAGTGGAACTTACGCGAGCTGCCTTCTGTATCTGAGGTTGGTTGGATCGATCTATTGGTACTGCTACAACAAAACCAACGGTCAGGGTTCTACTGTAATCAAATCAGAATTCTATTGTAACGCCGCTTACCCACTGAGGTGAAGCAGGGAGATAGATTTAAGTCAATTGGTGCGTGATTTTGCCCTAGCACATAGTTTCTCAGTAATAGCTAACCTTCAAAAGTTGGGTAAGCTTCAGAGTGGGCCATATTTCAAGTTGCCCGACATCACACAAATGTGTCATTACGGAAATCCTGACCGTGTTTCCGATGGAATTTCGAATGAGCTAGTAGAGACGTGAGCCTTGAGCATTAGGATTTGAAAACCCTCGCTGACTCCTTTTAGTAATTAATGTGAAAGTAGGAGGATGCCTTCACTCGCGCACACAAATTCTCCTACTTCAGCGGGACTCATGCAAGATTCAATACGTGAGGGACGAACATGTTATTTCCGTACCCGGCTTCCCAAATCTCAAAGCCGTGTGTTACGTACACATGTGCGCTCTCCCACTAACGAGAAGAGATTTCACAAGTGGGAAGATAAAATGGAGCCTATAATTCCTGGGAAAAATTGAAGTAGTCTCATTCAATTATGAATGGATTGATATTTAAAGTCATGTTACATGACTCGGTAGTTTTTCAGCATAACTTATCCATATTCTACAGAGATACCTTACGATATAGGTCTCCCTGAGCCTGCATAGTTTCCGATATGATCTTTTTGTAGGAAATATCATACATAGGTTCGAATTTCCGCTCAAATCAAATAGCTGGTGTACGAATCATGGAACTAATTACTAGAAAACATTCTGCTCTTCTCCAGAATATAAAGCTAAGTCCTTCTCGGAATGCTCAAAGGGTTTTTCCAAATTTCGTCCTCAAGGTAATGAGGTGCAAGAGCCCAACTGTACTATGTAACAGACAAGTGGAGTTGAGGGAGCTCCGAAGAATGAATATCCGAAATAATTATCAGAGTCCCCCCCCAAATTTGCATGGACATAATTATTCAAGTTGATTGCTCTTATTTCGTGATAGTCCTATCCCATAAAAATAATCTAAATACGGATGGAGTGGAATTTACCGTAGCCCTGAACTAGCAGCTTCGAAAGAAAAATAATAATAAAAAGTGTTTCAGAGGGAAATAATTTTTTTACCATATTTTTGTTGTTTTATACTTCCAAAAAAAACTACTGCAAAAAAAATATTGCACCAATTTTGGGCACAGTGCTAGTACTCTTGCAATCTTTTTTAACGATGTGAAACACTCATGAGTATCGAGGACTTGTAGATGTCTTTGAATTCTTAGTTGTCAGTGGCTACTTAACAGCTCAGCGGGACATTGATCATGCCTAGTTGAACCCACAGGCATCATTTCCCGCTCCATGCCATAAACCTTTGCTTCCTAATATAAATTCAAGGAAAAAATTAGTCCCCAAAGTTCCTTTGTGTTGAAAGTCCATGTGAAGGGACTTATGCTCAAGCTTTGGCTTGAGAGTAAGGAGTCAATTTTATTGCTCCTTACTAAATATAACTGTGCCAGAAGT